>JAKFHU010002090.1:0-221230 GCA_023783475.1 Daubentonia madagascariensis
TGTTACTTCCATATGTGCACATAAAAGTTGATCAGTTAGTATCAATTTGATGGTGAGTACATGTGGTGCTTGATTTTCCATTCTTGAGATACTTTGCTTAGAAGAATGAGCTCCAGTTCCATCCAGGATGAAACAAGAGGTGTTAGTTCACCATTACTTTTTGTGGTTGAGTAGTACTCCATGGTATACCCCCCAAGTGCCCATCAATACATGAGTGGATTAAAAAAATGTGGTATATGCCAACTTGATTTTAGAACACATCACATAAATCCCTGGCCAAGTACCCCAATAAGCCTTACTTATCAAGATGATAATCTTGATAATCATCTTTAATGATAATCATCTTTAATCATTAGCCAGAGGCTAATCTTGTACAAGCATGTAGGCAGTGGTGGGCTGAGACCACAACATATTTAGTTAACCCATGTGTTGAATACAAGGTGGGTAACTCAACTTTGTTTTACTGTAACATTTTCTGCACCTATTAACACCACCTGGAATTTCACTAAGCCACAAAAACTTCCCTTCAGAGGAACACAGAGAATACAGGCAGCAGAGTGAGCCTGGTGGTCTTGTAAGGGAATCAGATGCCTTCCCCTCTCACAATCCTTTCCTCACCCAACACTGAAGAATATTTCCTGCAATTTGTATTGGCACAAAATTCCCACAGAATTTCATTCAGCAGTGGAACCACTCCCCCAAGTAGTTATCCCCCAAAACCACACTAGCTGCAACTCTTCATTGTCACAAATGGTCTTCCAAGATAGTTTCCCCTGGTACTAACCTCCATAGGATCCCTAATTTTGGAGGAAGTAGAAACTGCATATATGTAGAACAGCACACAACAATTGAAAGAAACACAGCCATGCCCAAGGAGTTACCCACACAAATTAGACAAACAGCCCAAGGACTGGAACTCTTAGCTGAATCTCACTGTATTTTAGGTGGCATAGAGTTAGATACCTGCATAGCATCTAGCATAGCCCTAGATTACTTATTGGCTGTTGAGGGGAGTGGAGGGGATGAGGGATGTAGACTTGCCAATGTATCTTGCTGCATGTGGATAGATAGCAACAGGTTTTACAGATAACATGGGTCATTGCAAGGGGGCCATAAATGACACTCTATTGGCTAAACATATTGATCAAATCAAATCTGTCTCCTTTTCTACTCTAATCTGATGCCAATCCCAACATAAATGGGCGGACTGAATGAGAACTGACTTTGAAATCCTAGCATGTAGCCATATTGGGTTCTGGGGTTTTTTTATATTTCAGATTATTATGGGGGTACAAACAATTTGGTTACATGTATTGCCTATGCACTGCCCAAGTCAGAGCTATAATCATGGTCATCCACCGAAGAGTGTGCCCTGCACCCATTAGGTGTGATTTTCCCCATCACCTCCACCCCGATCCCACCTGCCAGACCCCTGAGGAATATTATTTCCATGTGTGCACTTAAGAATTGATCACTCAGTACGAATTTGATGGTGAGTACCAGTGGTGCATGTTTTTCCATTCTTGTGATACTTTGCTTCAAAGAATGGGCTTTAGCTCCACCCAGGATAATACCAGATGTGTTAATACACCATTGGTTTTTATTGTTGAGTAATACTACATGATATACATATACCACATTTTATTAATCCACTCATGTATTGATGGGCACCTGGGTTGTTTCCACATCTTTGCAATTGTGAATTGCGCTGCTATAAACATTCGAGTACAGAAGTCTTTTTTATGGAATGTCTTTTTTTCCTTTGGGTAAATACCCAGTAGTGGGATTGCTGGATCAAATGATACTTCTACTTTTAGTTTGGTGAAGTATCTCCACATTACTTTCCATAGAGGTGATAATAATTGGCAGTCCCACCAGCAGTGTGTAAGTATTCCTATCTCTCTGCATCCCTGCCAACATTTGTGGTTTGGGGACTTTTTGATATAAGCCAATCTCACTGGAGTTAAGTGATATCTCATTGTGGTTTTGATTTGCATTTCCCTGATGGTTAGAGATGTTGAACATTTTTTAATAAGTTTGCTGGCCGTTATTCTGTCTTCTTTTGATAAGTTTCTGTTCATTTCCTTTGCCCACTTTTTAATGGGGTTGTTTGATTTTTCTTGTTGATTTTCCTAAATTCTGTATAGATTCTGGTTATCAGAAATTTATCAGATGTGTAGCATGTAAATATTTTCTCCCATTCTGTAGGTTGTCTGTTCACTCTAGTGATAGTTTCCATGGCTGTGCAGAAGCTTTTTAATTAGACCAGGTCCCGTTTATTTATTTTTCTTGCTGCTGTGATTGGTTTGGGGGTCTTCTTCATAAATTCTTTGCCTAGGCCAATATCTGTAAGAGTTTTTCCAAAGTTTTCTTCTAGAATTCTTATGCTTTCATTTCTTAGGTTTAACTCTGTTATCCATCATAAGTTGATTTTTGCGAGAGGTGAGAGGTGTGGATCTAGTTTTAGTTTTCTACATGTAGCTATCCAATTTTCCCAATACATTTATTGAATAGGGATTCTTTTCCCCAGTGTATGTTTTTGTGAAATTTGTCAAAAATCAGATGACAGTATGAGGATGGCTTCATATCTGGGTTCTCATTCCTATTTCATTGGTCTATGTCTCTGTTCTTTTTCTAGTGCCATGATTTTTTGGTTACTATAGCCTTATAGTATAGTTCGAAGTCTGGTAGATTGATGCCTCCCAATCTGTTCTTTTTGCTTAAGATTGCTTTGGCTAGAAGGGGTCTTCTGTTGTTCCACAGAAAGTGTAGAATATTTTTTCTAGATCTGCAAAAAATGATGGTGGTATTTTGATAGGGACACCATTGATTCTGTAAATCACTTTAAGTACTATAGACATTTTAATAATGTTGATTGTACATATCCAAGAGCATGATAGGGTTTTCCATCTGTTTACATCCTCTTCAATTCTTTTTATCAGTGTTTTGTAGTTCTCTCTATATAGGTCTCTCAACTCCCTAGTTAAATATGTTCCTAAATATTTGACTTTGATTGGTGTTATTGTGAAAGGTGTTGCATATTTGATTTGTTTGTAGGCTCGACTGTTATTGGTGTATATGAACACCACTGTTTTGTGTGCATTGGTTTTGTATCCTGAGACATTGCTGATCTCATTTACCAATTCCAGTAGTCTCTTGATTGAATCTTTGGTGTTTTCTAGATATAATACCATTTTGTCAGCAAAGAGTGAAAATTTGATCTCTTCTACCCCCATTTGGGCACCCCTGATTCCTCTTTCTTGTCTGATTGCTCTGGCAATGAGTTCCAACACTATTTTGAATAGAAGTGGAGATAGTGGGCAACCTTGTCTGGTTCCAGTTTTAAAAGAGAATGCTTTCAATTTTTCCCCGTTCAGTATGATATTGGCTGTGGGTTTATCATATATAGCTTTAATAATTTTGAGGTATGAGCCATCTATGCCTGTATTGCTAAGAGTTCTTATCATAAAAGGGTTTTGAATTTTGTCAAAAGCCTTTTCTGCATCTATTGAGAGGATCTTATATTCTTTGCTCTTGCTCTTATTTGTATGGTGATTACATTTATAGATTTGCATATGTTGATCCATCCTTGCATCTCAAGGATGAAGCCCACCTGGTCGTGATGAATTATTTTTTTCATGTATATTTTAATTCAGTTTGCTGGGATTTTAGTGGGAATTTTCACATCTACATTCATAAGGGATATTGTTCTGTAGTTTTCTTTCCTTGTTGTGTCCTTTCCTGGCTTTGGTATCAAGGTGATATTGGCTTCGTAGAATGAGTTTGGGAGGATGTCATCTTTCTTGGTGTTATTGAATAATTTCTGCAGTATAGGCACCAGTTCACCTTTGTAGGTTTGGTAGAATACAGGCGTGAACCCCTCTTGTCCAGGACATTTTTTTGTTGGAAGATTATTTAGTACTGCTTCAGTTTTGGTGCTTGATATTGGTCTGTGTAGGAATTCTATTTCTTCTTATTGAGCCTAGGGAGGTAGGGTGTTTCTAAGAATTTGTCCATTTCCTCCATGTTTTTGTGTTTTTCGGCATAGAGATTTTTATAATAGTCGAAAATGATGTTTTGTATTTGCACGATATCAGTTGTGAGCTCTCCTTTTTCATTCTAAGTAAGTTTATTTGAGTCCTTTACTTTCTGCTTCTGGTTTGTCTATCAAATGGCCTATCTATTTTGTTTATCTTTTCATGGATCCAATTTTTTGTATTATTAACTTTCTGTGTTGTTATTTTGTTCTCGATTTCATTTAGTTCTGCTCTGATGTTTGTTATTTCTTTTCTTCTTCTGGGTTTAGGGTTGCTTTCCTCTTCCTTTTCCATTTCCTTGAGATGATTCATTAGTTTCCTGATTTGTGAGCTTTCTGTCTTTTTGATGTGGGCAATTAAGGCATTGTGTTTTCCTCTCAGGACTGCTTTTGCTGTATCCACAGATCTTGATAACTTGTGTCCCCATTATCATTTAGTTCAAAGTGTCTTTTGATTTACATCTGATTCTCCTCCTTGACCCCATAGTTATTCATCAATAGATTCTTTAATTTCCATATTTTTGGTTAGAGATGTGTGTTTTTGTTTGAATTGATTTCTAATTTTATTCTACTGTGGTCTGAAAAGACACATGGTATAATTCCTATTTTTAAAAAATTTGACAAGATCTTTTTTTGGCCTAAGATGTGATCAATTTTAGAGAAAGTTCCATGAGCTGATGAGAAGAACATATATTCAGTGCTATTTGGGTTGAGTGTTCTGTAGATGTCTGTTAGGCCTAAATATTGTAGAGTCCTGTTTAGGTCTATTGTTTTTTTGTTTATTTTCTGCTTTGAGGATCTGTCCAGTTCTGTCGGTGGGGTGTTGAAGTCCCCGGCTATTATGGCATTGCTATTTATTGTGTTGTCTAGATCTAGCAGTATTTGTTTTATGTATCTGGGCACTCCTGTGTTTGGTGCATTAATATTTAGGATTGTTAAGTCTTCTTGTAGGATTTTTCCCTACAGCACTGTATTGTGACCATCTTTGTCTTTCTTTACTTTTGTTGCTTTATAGTTTATGATATTTGATGCAAGGATGGCTACCCCAGCATTCTTTTGGTTTCTATTTGCTTCAAAAATTGTATGCCATCCCTTCACCTTGAGTCTGAAGGAGTCCTAGTGAGTAAGATGAGTTTCTTGGAGACAGAAGATACTTGGCTTGCATTTTTTTAACCATTCAGCCAGCCTATGTCTCCTCAATGGGCAATTCAAGCCATTCATATCTATTGAGATAATTGATATTTGGGATACATTCCTGATTATCCTTTTGGGCAGGCTCTTGTTTTCTTTTACCTCTTGAGCCATTGTGAAATCTGGGTTTTGGGCTTTCAGCTTTTGTGTAGTTTTACACTGGTGGGTGTCTGTTGCACTGGTTAGTGTATAATGCAGGTCTAAGTACCTCTCGAAAGGCAGTTCTGGTCTTCCCAAATTCTATCAGTGATTGCTTGTCTGGAAAATTCTTTATTTCTCCCTCATATAAGAAGCTTAGTTTTGCAGGATAAAGAATTCTGGATTGGCCATTATTTTGTTTAAAAGGCTGAGGATTGGTCCCCAGTCCCTTGTGGCTTGTAAGGTTTCTGTTGAGAAATCTTCAGTTAATATGATAGATTTCCCTTTGTAGGTTACCTGCTCTTTTTGCCTTACTGCTCAAAGGAGTGTATCTTTCGTGTTTACTTTGGCCAGCCTAATAATCATGTGGCGTGGTGAATGCCTTTTCATGTTGAGTCTCCCAGTTTTCCTGTGTGCTTCTTATACCTGGATATCAAGATTTCTGGCTAGGTCATGGAAATTTTCCTCTATTATTCCTTCAAATATATTTTCCAGCCCTTAATATTTTCCTCCACACCCTCAGGGATGCCTATGATCCTTATGTTTGGCCTCTTTACATAATCCATCATTTCTTGTACGCTTTGATCATGCCTCTTACTTTTGTGTTCTTTCACTTCAACCAATTTATTTAGTGCATAGAAGTTATCTTTCAGGTCTGATAGTCTTTCCTCTGCATGGTCCAGCCTATTCTTAAGGCTTTCCACTATGTTTTGTAGATCCTTGAATGCCTCTTTCATTTCCAGTATTTCTGTTTGATTTTTCCATAATACTTCAATTTCTTTAGACAATTTTTCATTCATTTATTTCATTTTTTCTTGTGGTTTCTTTGTGCTGGGAATCCATTTTCTCTTGAATTTAATTGAGCTTTCTTGTAATCCATAAACGAAATTCCTCTTCTTTCATTCCACCCATTTCATTTAAGTTGGTATCTGTTGCTGAGGTACTAATGATTTCTTTTGCAGGTGACTTTTCACTCTGATTTTCATGGTTCCTGTGTTCTTTCAGTGGTTGTTTCTCATCTGGCCTCTTTGTGGAGAGCTGGGCATGTTAGGACTAGTTTGTGTCCCTGTCTCCAAGCCCCCAAGGATCATTCCCTGGCAGAGTCATAGAGAGTAGTACTGGTCTATATTGACTTAGGTGTATTTTAGCAAGTTTGGTGGACCTCTTGGGTTTCCTCTCACCTGTTGTCTTCACATCTTCCCAGTGGAGTGTAGTGAGTTTTTCTCTCACCTTGAGCTCCAAGCTGGTGGATTGTACTTGAGTGTACAAATCTACTGCTCCCTATTAACGTGAGACAGAAGGCAATATTTTTAGCAATGTGGTTGTTCCTGCTGTCATTGATTGTAGTTTGTGTGGAGGAGCCAGTTACCTAGGTAATCTGTTGTGCCCAAGGCAGTCTCTGGTCCACCTAATGGGGGACACAAAAGCCCCAAGGTTTGCGAGGGCTTTATAGCTCCCAGGAATTACTTTGACCCTGCTCTTCTTGAGGTGGGGGGAGAAGAAAAATAGCTTGTATCTGCAGTGCGGGAGCTAGATTGAGTCAATTCTACACAGCTCAGAGGTTGCTTATCTGGCCACTAGGTGTGGCTGCTGGTATGGAGTTCAGAGCTCTCTCTGTCTGGGCTAGTAGGGCTGCTTCTGATGGGAGTGGCCAGGTGGTGTGATTACTGAAGTCTCTAGCCAGGTTTTTTCTTCCCTGTGACAATCTCAGGCACTTTCCCCTCCACTTGTGGGCTCTCGAGTTTCCCCACAGTTCGTGTGTCTGGCCCTCTGTTGTGGGTCTCTGCATGTCACTTGATGATGAGGTGATCTCCAATTGTGCACCCCTTTTCCACCACTAGACCCCAAGGCGAGGCGGGTGGGTGTCTCTATCCCCAGAATTCTCTGCCAGGGGTATGTTCCCTCTGGGGGGGAATAGTAGCAGCTGAAGGCACTTTTGGATTGAGTGAAACTCCCTGTGAAAGTGGGCGGGATTAGGGGGCGCTGTCCTGGTTCAGCCTGTGGCACTTGAGGCATTCAGTTGCCATGAGAACTGGTACTTATACAAAATGAGTCACTATGGCAAGCAACCTTCAAAATGACCAATCTCTGGGGTATGGGAGGGCTGGGACCTGAAGAGCAGATATGAGGATCAGCAAGTAGTGGGCACGTAGGGGAAGGCCAGAACTGGGAAGGCAGGACCTGATGGATGGGATGCAAACAGTTTCCAATACACAAAGGTCCCACTTACACAGATCAGGGGCCTCATCCCACCTGGAACACACGGAGGCAGTTGTCTGTGGCCACAAATGGTACAGCCTGTTACGCCCAGTCCAAGAGGCCCTGGGCCAGGGGTGGGGTGAATCTAGAGACCTATCTAACAGTCAGTTCCAGGCAGGAGACCTTAAAGATGGCTACTGACTGTCAGTTTTGTGTATGGCAGGATTCAGATCACACCATGAATGCAGTTCTTCTCAACCTGCCTGGGCCCCTTGCAGGCAAATGCCAGCAGCTGCTAAGGGCATATCCTGTTGCACTCCATTCAACTCTTGTGCCCTGTGATTCCCGCATACTGTCCAGTCCCTACCTGGCCCTGTGCAGTCCCTGTACAGTGCACCCGAGAGTTCCGTATGGTTCCCACAATTGCTTCCTCTCCACAGAGCATGCTGTCCCAAGCAACAGCTTTGCACCAACTCTGGGCTTGTCCTTGGCTGAGCGGATGGGAAGTCTGTGGGGATGGTGTATGACCACCTGTAGGTCAGGTTGCACTGTGCTGACCTGGCGAGTGTGTCCTTCCCATGCTCTGGTCTCTATTGTATTCCCTGTGCTCTCCGATCTTTGCAAATGAATCTCCCTGTCACCTGTTTTCTTGGGCTGTGTGTCCCACAATGCTTCTCTGTAATTTCACAATGCGGTTTTCAGAGTGAGCAATCCACGCACTGGCAGCCATTGGCATATTCCCCTCCTTCCCTTGGAGCGGTGAGGTGGGAGGTCTCTACCAGAAAAACCACCATTTTTTTGTCCTCCAAGCATTCTGGGTTTTGAGGATGCTTCATAGTGGGCTCCCAAATCATAAACTATGAACTAGCATACAACTTAGATTGTAGATCAACATGGGGCCAGGGCATGGATTGTTATATAAATGGGTTAAACATGGTTCCAACATATTTTCCCCTATGTTACTCACTTCTTCACAGAAGGGTAGGCCTATTAGTTCAAAGGTTATTTGTGACAAAATCAGATTTTCACACATCCAGTTCTTTTAAATATAGCTCCAAATAAGTGTATTTTTAGACATTTTGAGCCTTCCTGCTTTGCATCCCCTGTGAAACTACACCCAACATCTGCTAGCCATACATAAGTCATACTCTGGGACTAGAAAAAAACCCATGCCCCTGCTGCCCTTGGGAGCTCTCTGACCCAGAGACTCCATACCTGGGTGCTGATTGGCATCACATAGGCACATGAGCCTCCTCTCCAACTCATCTCTCCCTTGGGAGTTGCCTTGTATGCTTCCCCTTCTAGGTGGTGGCCCCCTGCTGCTGCCTTTGGAAGGTCTCTCTTGTGAGGGTCATCCCTTCTCCTGCAACCTTTCAAAACACCACCCAAATAAAGCATGTTGTGTGCTATTGCCATCTCGTGGTCATGTTTTTTTTTTTCCTTGATCAGCCCTGGAATCCAGGAAATCACCACACACATTTGAGAGAAAATTTGTCAGAAGCCAAGATGGTGGAGATAGTGGATATTGGTGAGATAATTCTCCATGTCCTTTCTGCGTGTCCTGTAACAGCTTTTGTCTCCAACTAGATTTTGAAGAATATTTGTTGGTCAACATTTTGATGGCTGCTTCTCATTTCTCCTGTGAGATTTGGTCGAGAGGAACTAATGCAAACACGAACCAATACAAACTCTGACATGAGTGTCTATTATCTTCTGCCAATATCTATGAAACTATTGTATGCTAGTTTGTGAGCTTGCAAGTAAGATGAAATCCCAATTTTAGCACAATTCCTAACAGTTTGAGTAATGAGGATGAGACATTGCTTTCTTGAATAAAAAGGTACTTCACAGTCCTGGTTAAGGGATATGAGAAGACTCCTTGAGATTGAAGAGCAAATGCTCTTGCCCAAGTGGATTTTCCCTGAGTTGAGTAAGGACCATTCTATGCCCCCATTCTCCTATCTAGTAATGAAGCTGAGGGGCAGGATGCAGAATTGAAACAAGCTGCTTGAATAATGGTTTGGTTGTTCATTCTCTTCTGGGTGGGAGGAAGAGAGGCAGGTATCATGTTGCTGAATCAGTGATTTACCAAACCTGGAATAAATGGTGTCAGCAGTAAAGGTATACAGTTTTCAGTGGACCAAAACTGTCATCTTATTCCCCTGTTGTTGTCATGTTCCAAGCCAGTGCTGGTGGATATTCGTTTGGATTGGTGGTTTGGTCCCCAGGCCTCTGTTTAAAACTTGGGAAGGGAACTGGGCACTGGTAAGTCCCTCTACATGGGGGTGGGTGGCATGACTTTGTCTTGCGTTGGGTGGGTCAGGGATATTGGTGGGTGCCTGAAGGCATCATGGGACAGCAGGAGCTGGCAGGCCAGTCACAGGGCCTTGGTGGGTGACTGGACACATCAAAGGACCTTAGCCAGGGACTGAGCAAGCTGTAGGATCTTGATGGGAACCTGTGTGGGGTGCAGGAGCTTGATGGGCTCCTGGTTGGGTCATGGGAACTTGGAAGGCACCTGGGCACATTGAAAGACTTCAGCCAACAGTGGGTTGGGTCATGGGACTGCAGCTGGTGGTGGGGCGGGTTGTGGGTCTTTCATGGGTCCTTGGGCATGTCATAGAACTGCAGATGGCTGTGGATCAGGTCATTATACCATTCTGTATGACCATGCATACCCATCACTTAGCTCCCACTTATAAGTGAGAATATGTGGTATTTGTTTTTCCATTCCTGAAATAATTTACTTAGGGTAATGGCCTCCAGTTTCATCCAAGTTGGTGCAAAAGCCATTTCTTCATTCTTTTTGATGGCTGAGTAGTATTTCATGGTGTCTCTGTGTGTGTGTGTGTGTGTGTGTGTGTGTGACATTTTCTCTATCCACTCATTGGTTCACGAGCATGTAGATTGATTCCATATCTTTGCAATTGTGAATCATGCATCGATAATGACATATTTTATGTAGGTAGGTCCCCAGGAGTTGGATTACTGGTTCTAATTGTAGGTATGTTTTTAGTTCTTTGAGGAATCTTCATATTGTTTTGAGTAGAGGTTGTACTAATTTACATTCCCACCTATAGTGTGTAAGTGTTCCCTTTTTACTGTATCCCCACCAAAGTCTACTGTTTTTTGAATTTTTCATTATGGTCATTCTGACAGAGGTAAGGTTGTATCTCATTGTGGTTTTAATTTGCATTTCCCTGATGATTAGTAATATTGAGCATTTTTTCATGTTTCTTGGTCATTTGTATTTCTTTTAAAAAAATGTCTGTTCATGCATTTGTCCAATTGTTAATGGGGTTATCTGTTTTTTTCTTGCAAACTTTTTGACTCTCTTATAGATTTTAGATATTAGTTGTCTGGTGGATGTATCATTTGAAAATATTTTAACCCATTCTGTAGTTTGTCTATTTACTCTGTTGACTTTTTCCTTGCTATGTGCAACCTTTTCAGTTTAATTAACTCCAATTTATTTATTTTTGTTATTATTGTATTTGCTTTTGTGCCTTAATCATAAATCCCACGCCTGAGGTGTGACTGTTGCCCCCTCTCCTTTATCTGAAATCCTTCTTTCCTTCTGGGATGCTCTGGCAAGCAATGTCTCTAGTTGGCTATGTTTAGTATTAAGTTTTTTATTTGATTCTCAAATTGACTATTATTAGTGTGTTAAAATGCTACTGATTTGTGTTCATTCATTTTTAACCTGAGACTTTGCTGAACTTATTTTTCAAATCTAGTACTAACTTCAATGAGTCTTTAGGTTTTCTAAACATAAGATTATATTGTCAGCCCAGAGGGATAATTTAACTTCTTTGTTTCTGATTCAGAGGCCCTTTATTTCTTTCTTTTGCTTATTGCTCTAGCTAGGACTTCCAGTAAAATCTTGAATAGAAGTGTCGATATTGAGCATCTTTGTCATGTTCAGGTTGTTAGAGAGATTGCTTTCATCTTTTTCTGTTTCAGCATGATGTTGGCTGTGGGTTTGTCATATATGGCTTTCACTATTTGAAGATATGTTACTTCTAAGCTTAGTTTGTTGGGGGGGTTATCATGAAGGCATGCTGGATGTTATCAAATGCTTTTTCTGCATGTATTGAGATGATCACATGGTGTTTGTTTTTAATTATGCTTATGTGGTGAATTACATTGTGTATGTTGAACCATCCTTGTATCACTGGGATGAAAGCTTCTTTATCATGGTTAATTTTTTGACATGCTGTTGGATTCAATTTGCTAGTATATTGCTGAGGATTTTGGCATCTATGTTCATTGGGGGTAATTTCCTTTTTTTTTTACTGTGTCTATTCCTGGCTTCAGTATCAGGGTGGCTTGCTTTGTAGAATGACATAAGGAGGATTCCCATCTTCTTGATCTTTTGTAATAAGCTCAGTAGGATAGGTACTAGCTATTCTTTGTAGGTCTGATAGATTGAAATGTGAATCTCTCTGGTCCTGGGAATTATTTTTTGTTCTGATTTTTATTATTGATTCAATGTTGCTACTCATTATTTATCTGTTTAGTTTTTCTGTTTCTTCCTGATTCAGGCTTGGGAGGTTATGTATTTCCAAAAATTATCCTTTTCCTCTAGATTTTATAGTTTGCTTGTATAGAGATGTTCATAGTAGTCGCAGATCATGTTTTGTAATTCGGTTGTATGATTTGCAATGTCTCCTTATTCATATCTGATTGAGCTTATTAGAATCCTCTCTTTTCTTTTCTTGGCTAATGTATCTAGTGGTCTGTCATTTTTTTTAATTTTCTCAAAACAAAAGCTGTTCCTTTCCTTGATCGTTTGTTTTGGTTTAAATTTTGTTTAGTCCTGCTCTGATCTTTGTTATTTCTTGTTATGCTAGGTTTGGCTTTGTTTTTCACTTGTTTTTCTAGTTCCCTGAGTTACTATTAATTCGTTATTTTTCTATCTTTTTGAAGTAGGCATTTAGTGCTCGATATTTCTCTCCTAGCACTCCTTTTGCTGTACCCCAGAGATTTTGGTAACTTCTGTCACCGTTGTCAATCAATTGGAAAATTTTTTGATGTTCATCTTGATTTTGTCTTTCACTCAAATATCAGTCAGCAGCATGTTATATGATTTCCATGTAATTTTATCATTTTGAGAGTTGCTGTTGGAATTGATTTCTAGTTTTATTCTACTATGGTCACAGAAGATACTTGATATAATTTCAAGTTTTAAAAATTTTCTGGGACTAATTGGAGGGGGTAAGATGGCCGACTAGGGTGAGGGCTTGTAGGACCTTCCTTGTGGAGGAGTTGAGGATCAGACTGAGAGGGGTGGAGGAGGATTGCTGATTGAAAGTGGACCACAGGGTCTGACACCAGAGGAGTGCAGGATACCACCAGCAGGAACTGAACAGCTGAGAGACAGGAGGATAGAGGAGAAAAGTCTGTGGGAACCAAACCAAATCAAGGGAGTGCCGGAGACCAGGGAAAGGGTAAGGGATTTTTTTCCCCTAGTCTGACCGGGGTGCCTCGGGCCTGCAGCAGAACACAGGGCTCTCGTACTGGGGGGAGTGCCACGAGGAACCAGAGAACTGGCATCCCTACATCTGGAAGACCCATCCTCTGCAACCCAGAAAGTAATGTTGGCTCATGCTGCTGGAAACCCTATGGCCACATCTACGCCATAGCAACAGCCAAGATGCATTGCCTGACTGTCCAGAGGGAGGGAGCTTGCTCCCTTCATGCCCCTTCAGAGTGACTTGGTGCAGGGACTGCCCTCCCGCAATCCCATGCAGAGTGACTGGGCCACACGGTTGCAGCACACTCCCAGGCCAGGGGCACCCTGAGTGACTGGGCAGGTCATGCTGCCCGGAAGTGGGAAGAGCCCTCACTCCAATCCTGTGTGGATTGACTGTGTACAGGATGACTGGGCCACTGGTTGTGGCACACTCCCCAGCCAGGCCCACCAGTTCGCGCTAGCTGGGGGCATGAAATACCCTCCCGCCAATCCCAAGGAGTGACTGGGTTGCCCAGTAGCGGTGTGCTTCCTGGCCAGGCATGCTCCAGGTGACTGGGCAGTTCACACTGCCTGGGGGCAGGAGGGGCCCTCCCTCCAATCACCCGTGGAGTGACTGGGCCACGCAGCTAAAGACAGAGCACTCTTGGCCAAGCCTGTGAGGGTCTGGGCCCCTTTCCCACAGAAAGTGCACACCTGGTGAGCCTGCCTCTAATCGGGCAGCTGTGGAGAAGAGGAGCACAGTGCAGAAGGACTGTGACCCCCTCCCCCACCATCATAGCAGCCACTGGGATCTTTGTACTGAGAGGCCCCCTATCAGCACAGAGGATGCAGGCCATGTGCCTCTGCCCTGAACCGGCATAGCAGTGCTTGGTGAGCCCACCTGTGGAAGGCGCAGACAGCGGGGCTTGGAGACATGGGGGAGAGGTCACAGATTCAGAATTGAGCGGGCGAGGGTCCATAGGGAGGGCTTGGAGGTGCACAGGAGAGTAGGGGTCTGTGGCTGTGACCCCCCCCAGAGAAGCAGCATACCAGAGTTTGCTGAACTAACCCCTCCCCTGAGAACCCTCATATTGAAGTTTTTGATGAATCAACCCCTCCCTTGGAGAAACAACAGACTGGAAGTTGATGAACCTGGGAGACTCAATATGCACAAGCACTGCTTCCCATAGCAACCAAATGCCTCTGGTGCCACAGGCTGAATCCAAGCAGCTGCCCTGACCACCACTCACTTTAAAAGGGAGTTCAGCTTAATACAAGAGCTTCTTGAGTGGCCAACATTCCCCTGGGGGTAGAGTCCCCTGGCAGAGTTTTCTGGGGATAGAGAGCAGACTCCCTGGTTGATCAGGGCCACTTCAACCCCTCCCAGGCAACTCAGACCAGAGACAGAGGACTGACCTTTAACCCCTGCATATCCCTTAACAACATCTGAGGAGCCTGAGGGCAGTCTCACCCAACCTAACCCCACCCAGCCTCATTCCCCCACCTGCCTCTGTTGCAGTGGTGAATAAAGGACTCACCTGGAAGTCCCAGGGCCCCACCCACCACCAGGGGCATCAGAGTCCTCCCTCCTGAGGAATTAGAGCTGATCACAGGACCCAAAAACAACACTGCAGCTTGTTCCTTCTGACAAGTGCCACCTACCAACAGGGAGGTCAAATTGCATGCCTTTTTTCTGCATCTACTGACTCATCACACAGAGTATGGTTGGTTCTCACCCACAAACACCACCTACTGGCTCAAAGTTTAAACAGGGCTTGTCAATATCTAAGCAAAAGAAAATCAAAAAGTAAGAAACAACACCTGTCCCAGACAAGAAGGAACCAACAAAAGAACTCTGGAAATATGAGGAATCAGAGTAAAAGGTCACCCCCAAAAGGGAACATCAGTTCCCTAGCATTGGATAACAATCAAAAGCAAAATATAGAGATGACAGTTGGGGAATTTCAGGCATGGATTGTAAGGAAACTAAATGAAATACATGACAAAATGGAAATCCGACACAAAGAAACCACAAAAACAATACAGGAAATGAATTAAAAAATCACTAAAGAAATTGAAGTATTAAAGAAAAATCAAGCACAACTTCTGGAAATGAAAGATTCTTTTAAGGAATTACAAAACACAGTGGAAATCCTCAAGAACAGGTTAGATCAGGCAGAGGAAAGAATCTCAGAGCTTGAAGACAACACCCTCCAATTAAACAAGTCAGTCACAGATACAGAGCAGAAAAGCAAGAAGAATGAGCAAAGACTACAAGAAATGTCAGATTATGTAAAAAGGCCTAACATAAGAATCATAGGCATTCCTGAGGGTGAAGAAGGACTACACAAGGGTTGGATAATCTATTCAAGGGAATAATAGAGGAAAATTTCCCTAGCCTTGATAGAAATTGAGATATCCAGGTACAAGAAGCTCATAGGATTCCTGGAAGACTCAACATAAAAAGGGACACATCACGACATATAGTCATCAGACTAGCCAAAATAAATAAGAAAGAGGGGCTCTCAAAAGCTGTGAGGTGAAAGCAACAGTTACCCTACAAAGGAAAACCCATCAGACTAACAGAAGACTTCTCAACTGAGACCCTCCAAGCCAGAAGAGAATGGGGCCCCATTGTAAGTCTTCTCAAAAGGAATAATGCCCAGCCTATAATTCTGTATCCTAAAAAAACTGTTTCATATATGAAGGGGAAATGAAATCTTTCCCAGACAAGCAAACACTGAGGGACTTCGTCAAGAGAAGACCTGCCCTGCAGGAAGTTCTCAGAACTGCATTATTCACAGAGCGTCACAAGAAACACTTACCAAGGTAAACTTACCCAAAAACCAAAGATTGATGGCCAGATATCACAATGGCTCAAGAGATAAAACAAAACAACAAAGTTCAACTTAACAGGATGATCAAAACTCCACCCCACTCATAAATTCTCTCAATAAATGTGAATGGCTTGAACTACCCACTGAAGAGACACAGACTGGCCGAATGGATAAATATACACAAGCCAAGTGTGTGCTGTCTTCAGGAAACACATCTAACCCACAAGATGCATACAGACTAAATGTGAAAGGATGTAAAACAATTTTCTATGCTAATTGAAAATGAAAGAAACAGGAGTAGCAGTTCTCAAAGCAGATAACTTAATCTTCAAATTAAAAAAAGTAATGAAAGACAAAGATAGTCATTATATAATGGTAAAGGGAACAATTAACAGGAAGCCATAACAATCTTAAATATTTACACATCTAACAGAGGAGCACCCAGATTCATAAAGCAAATCCTTTGTGATATAAACAAAACGATAGACAGTAGCACCATAATAGCTGAGGACTGCAACACCTGGCTGACAGAATGGGACAGATCCACCAAACAAAAAATAAATAAAAAAACAAGGGACTTAAAGAGAACTCTAGAACACATGGGCCTAACATATATTTACAGACCAATCTACCCAATAACCACCAAATATACTTTCTTCTCATCAGCCCACATGACATTCTGTAAGATTGATCACATCCTAGGGTACAAAACATGTCTTAACAAATTTAAAAAAATAGAAATTATACCATGTATCTTCTCAGCCCACAGTGTAATAAAATTAGAAATGAACTCCAACAGAAGCACTCATCTCTACACAAAGTCATGGAAACTAAATAACCTACTGCTGTATGACTTTCAGGTCAAGGAGGAAACTAGGATGGAAATCAAAAGATTCTTTGAAGTAAAAAATAATGGGAACACAAGTTACCAAAATCTGTGGGACACAGATAAAGAAATCCTGAGAGGAAAGTTCATAGCCATAAATATCTACATCCAAAAGATGGAAAGATCACAAATCAACAATCTAATGAATCATCTCAAAGACCTGGAAAAGGATGAGCAAACCAGTCCCAAATCCAGCAGAAGAAAAGAAATAACCAAGATCAGAGCACAACTAAAGGAAATTGATAAAAAAGATTTATTCAAGAGATTAATAAAACAAAAACTTAGTTTTTTGAAAAGATACACATAATTGACACACTTCTAGCTAGATTAACCAGAAGCAGAAAAGAAAGAACTCTAATAATCTCTATTAGGATTGAGGAAGGAGAAATTACAACTGACACCACAGAAATACAAAATATTAACTCTGAATACTATAAAAATCTCTATGCACACAAACTTGAATACGTGGAGGAAATGGACAAATTCTCAGAAACACACAGCCTCCCTAGGCTCAACCTGGAAGATGTAGATTTTCTGAACAAACCAATATCAAATACTGAAATTGAAGCAGTAGTAAAAAACCTTTCTAAGAAAAAAAATACCAGACCAGATGGTTTCACACTAGAATTCTACCAGACCTACAAAGAAGATCTGGTGCCTATCCTGCAGAAATTATACACAACATCTAGAAGGAAGGAATCCTCCCCAATACGTTCTATGAAGCCAACATCACCCTGATACCAAAGCCAGGTAAGGACCCAACAAGAAAAGAAAACTACAGACCACAATCCCTTATGAATATAGATGCAAAAATTCTCAAAAAAGTACTAGCAAATCGAATTCAACAGCTCATCAAAAAAATAATCCATCATGACCAAGTGGGATTCATCCCAGAAATGCAGGGATGGTTCAACATATGCAAATCTATAAACGTAATCCATCACATAAACAAAAGCAAAAATAAAACCCATATGATACTCTCAATAGATGCAGAAAAAGCATTTCACAAACCTCAGCACCCTTTTATGATAAGAATGCTTAACAAAATAGGCATAGATGGAACTTACCTCAAAATGATAAAAGCCATATATGACAAATCCACGCCAACATCCCCCATTCAGAACTGGCACCAGACAAGGATGCCCTCTATCACTGCTTCTGTTCCACATAGTCCTGGAAGTCCTAAGCAGAGCAAGTAGACAAGAAAAGGAAATTGAGGGCATCCAAATGTGACCAGAAGAGGTCAAGATATCACTGTTTGCAGATGATATGATCTTATATATAGAAAACCCCAAAGACTCTGCCATGAGATTACTGGAATTGATAAATAAGGTCAGCAAAGTCTCAGGATACAAAATCAACATACACAAATCAGTAGTATTTATATACACCAACAACAGTCAAACTGAGAACCAAATCAAACACTCAGTACCTTTCACAACAGCAAGAAAGAAAATAATATACCTAGGGATATATTTAACTAAGGAGGTGAAGGATCTCTACAGGGAGAACTATGAAACACTGAAGAAGGAAATAGCAGAAGATGCAAACTGATGGAAAACTATACCATGCTCATGGATCGGCAGAATCAACATTGTTAAAATGTCTATACTACCCAAAGTGATATACAGATCCAATGCAATCCCTATCAAAATACCAGCATCATTTTTCACAAAAGTAGAAAAAATAATTCTACACTTCATATGGAACAAGAGAAGACCTCATATAGCCAAAGAAACCTTAAGGAAAAAGAATAAACTGGGAGGCATCAATCTACCAGACTTCAAGCTATACAACAAGGCTATAGTAACCAAAACAGCATGGTGCTGACACAAGAACAGAGACATAGACCAATGGAATAGGACTGAGAACCCAGACATAAAACCGTCCTCATATAGCCATCTGATTTTTGAGGATCCTCACCTTTCACCTCTCATGAAAATCAATTCACGATGGATAACAGACTTAAACCTAAGACATGAAACCATTAGAATTCTAGAAGAAAATGTCGGAAAAACTCTTACAGACATTGGCCTAGGCAAAGAATTTATGAAGAAATCCTCATAAGCAATCTCAGTAACAGCAAAAATGAATAACTGGGACCCTACCAAATTAAGGAGTTTCTGCACAGCCAAAGAAACTATTGCTAGAGTGGATAGACAACCTACAGAATGGGAGAAAATTTTTGCATGCTATACATCTGACAAAGGACTAACAACTAGAATCTATATAGAACTCGGGAAAATCAGCAAGAAAAAATCAAACAACCTCTTTAAAAAATGGGCTAAGGACATGAGTAGAAACTTCTCAAAAGAAGATAGACTAATGACTAAGAAACACATGAAAAAATCTCAACATCTCTAATCATCAGGGAAACGCAAATCAAAACCACAGTGAGATACCACTTAACTCCAGTGAGAATGGCTTATATCATAAAGTGCCAAAACAACAAGTGTTTGCAGGGATGCAGAGAGATAGGAACACTTATACGTTGCTGGTGGGACTGCAAAGTAGTACACCTCTATGGAAAGGAGTTTGGAGATACCTCAAACAACTGAAAGTAGATCTACTATTTGATCCAGTTATCCCACTACTGGGTATTTACCCAAAGGAAAAAAAGACATCCTATAATAAAGACATCTACACTTGGGTGTTTATAGCAGCACAATTCACAATTGCAAAGATGTGGAAACAACCCAAGTGCCCATCAATACATGAGTGGATTAAAAAAATATGGTATATGTATACCATGGAGTACTACTCAAGCACAAAAAACAGTGATGAACTAACACCTCTGGTATTATCCTGGATGGGACTGGGGTCCATTCTTCTAAGCGAAATATCTCAAGAATGGAACAACAAGCACCACATGTACTCACCATCAAGTTGATACTAATTGATCAACTTATATGTGCACATATGGAAGTAACACATTAATAGATCAAGTTTTACATGCACATATGGAAGTAACATTCATCAGGTGTTGGACAGGTGGGAGGGCAGAGGAACGAATGGGTAAATTCACCCCTAAGGGGTGCAGAGCACATTCTCTGGGAGATGGGCATGCTTGAAGCTCTGACTCAGGCAGAGTAAAGGCAATATATGTAATCTAAATGTGTGTACCCCCATAACTCTCTGAAATAAATAAATGAATTTTTAAAAAAGACATGGAAAAATAAATAAATAAAAATTTCCTGGGTCTTGCTTTCTGGAATATCATATGATCTACCTTGGAAAATGTTCCATGATCTGATGAGAAGAATGTCTATTATGCAATTTTTGGCTAGAAAGTTGTATAAATATCTGTTAGGTCCATTTATTCTACAGCCTTGTTTAAATCCAGGGTCTGTTTGTTGATTTTCTGCCTTGATGATCTGTCTAGTTCTGTCAGCGGAGTATTGAAGTACCCCACCATTATTTTGTTGCTGTGTCTTTCATTTTTAGTTGTTGTAGTATTTATTTTATAAATCTGGGCGCCACAGTTTTAGGTTCATATATATTTAGGATCCATCCCTTTCTCATTAGATAATTGCCATCTTTGTCTTTTTTTTTTACTTTTTTATTTAAATTATGCTTTTTCTGATATAAGAATAGCTACTCCTGCCAGCTTAGGTTTCCACTTGTGTGGAATATTTTTTCCAACTCTTTTACCTTGAGTCTATGATACTTTTTGTGAGGTAAAGACGTTTCTTGAGAACAGTATATATATTTGGCTTATTTTTTAAATCTATTTTCCCAGTCTATATCTTTTAATGGGTCTTTTAGGCTTTTACATTCAATGTTAATATTGATATACTAGATAGTGACCCAGTCATATTGATTGTTACCTAGTTGTTTTGTTTTCTCCCTTGTATTACTGCTTTATAAGGGCTTTGAATGTTTACTTTTCAGTGATTTTTTTACTGGTGAATATCAACCATTCTTTTTGATGTTTAGAGCACTCTTGAACACTTCTCTTACGGCTGGTCTGCTGGTGACAATTTCCCTTAGTGTTTGCTTGTCTGGTAAAGATTTTGTTCCTCCTTCATTTATGAGACTTAGTTTCACAGGATACAAAAGTCTTGGCTGACAGTTACTCTCTTTAAGAAGTCTGCAGATAGGTCCTCAATGCCTTCTTGATTGTAATTTTTCTGTTGAGAATTCTGCTTTTAATCTGATGGGTTTTTCTTTTTAAGTTGCTTGATGTTTCTGTCTCATGGCATGTAAGGGTTTTTCCTTCACATTGACTTTTGCCAGTGTGATGACTATGTTTTTGTGATTTCCTTTTTGCAATGAATCTCTCAGGAGTTCTTTGACCTTCTTGTATCTGGATATATAAATCTCTAGTAAGATAGGGAAGTTTTCCTCTATTTTTCCCTCAAACAGATTTTCTAAGCTTTGCGCTTTGTTTTCTTCTCCCTCAGAAATACCTATGATTCTTATGTTTGGGCATTTTACATAAGCCCATATTTCTCAGGGACTTTGTTCACTTCTTTTCATTTTTAAAAAAACTTTTAGTGACTGGATTAATTCAAAAGATGTGTCTTCAAGCTCTGAAATTCCTTCTTCTGCTTGCTCCAGTCTATTATTAAAACTTTTTGCAGTGTTTTGTATTTCTCTAAGTGAACTTTTCATTGCCATATGGTTTTTTAAAAAATATATCTATCTGTTTAGTAAATTTCCCATTCACTTCCTGAATTATTTCTCTGGTTTCCTTGAGTTGATTTTCCATTTTCTCTTGGATATCTCCTTATACTCCATATTTTGTCTGTCATTTCAGTAATTTCATTTTGTTCTTTATCCATTGCAAGAGAACTGCTGTGATCCTTTGGGGAAGTCATTACACTCCATTTTCTTATACTTCCAAAGTTCTTGCATATATTTCGTTTCATATAGAGACTGTCATTTCCTGGTTCTGAATTTTCTTTTATTTAGAGGGGAATTTTTCCTCCCTCTTAAATTTATGATTGTAGCATATACTTGGCAGGGATCATTGGCTTTGCTTGTGGGTACTTTCAGGGGGGCCTAGGTTGGAAATGAATACCTTGATTCTTTTCTCAAATGCTACTGATTTTTATGTTGTGGCAGTGGTGTACTAAGCATGGGGGCAGATCTCCTACCTCCTGTCAAGAAGGGGAGATGGAGGTCTCTGAAATCTTGTCTCTTTCCCCAACCCAGTGCACTTTTAAAAGTATGAATTATATTGAGATTTCTGGTTTATTCTCCAGAAGGTGGTATTTGTAGGTAAGATTCAGACAAGTCCTGTGTTATTGAATCAGTAAATGATGTAATGTGGGATGTGCAAGTTCACCTCCTTGCCAGTAGGTGGTGCTTGCAGAAGATAGCCAGCTGCAGTGGTGTTTGTTGGACCTATCTCCAGCCCTACTCAATTAGGAGATGCACTCAGAGGTCCCAGGCAGGGTGAGGGGCCATGAGATTCTCAGAGTATCCCTTCTTGTGCTCTGCCACTGCCAAGTCAGATGGGGGAACAAACCAAGTGGGGCTGTGTCAGGTGAGCCCAAGTCAAGGCTTCCCACAGGCAGGCTCAATTTCTATTTCAACAAGGGTCAGGAGTCATCTCCTGGGCCACTGAGAAAAGCATCTAGGAAGGGGCTGTGGTGCTCTTACCATGCCAAATAACCTGCTTGTGGGGGTGGGGCAGGCTGGAATTCACAGTCCAGCCAGCAGGAGTGGGTTTTGCTCCACTACCACTCCCCTTGTCCAGCAGATCTCCCTATGGTGACTGGCCCCCAGCAGCAGGCCAAACTAGCCAGACCAGTCAAAAGACAACTGACCACACAGCATGGGCCCACACTGCCCTCTCCTTGCAGTTCTGTCCACACGAGCTTACTCCTCACTTGAGATCAGTTCACAAATCTCTCCCCCATGTCCCTGAACAATGTGGTTGAGTCCTGGGGGTGTGACTTTAGGCCCACAGACCTATTCTCTCCCCAACCCCAAGTTCAAGCTCTGACCATGACATGGAGAGGCTGGCTGTTCCTGAGCTGCCTGTGGAATACTCGAACAAGCCAATTGTCATTTCACTGCAGCTCAGCTATGGGGTGAGCGGGGTATGCCCAACTCTGCAGGAGCATGCAGGCAGGCAGCTCATGGTCCAAACACCCTTTGACCTGCTGCATGTTTTTAAAGGGAAATGTGTGGGCCCCACTCTCTGTGGAATCTTGGGTGTGGTGAGCATGCTGTCGGGGGAGTGGCAGCTGCTCCCAAGTGCCCTGGTTTAATTGTCCCCTGGGACACCCACACTAGCCTCATGTGAGAACTACCAAAGTTGCATCAGCAGCAGTGAGCAGGGGAAGGGTGAGGAGGGGAAGACTCCAAATGGAGGAGAGCTGGTGCTCTGGTCCCCTTTGTCCTGAGGTGCTCCTAGTGTGCTGCACTCTCTTCTCACCTGGAAGCAGCCCACCCTGAATGTCCAAGACCTGAAGATCACATAATTCCCCCAGGACCCACCAAACCTCTGTGGCTGCTTCAGTGTGTGTGGGTGCTGGGGAATTTTAGCTGTGTATCAACTGATGTGAATACCCAAGGGCTAAGATTCTCTGGTCAGTGCAGCTGCAAAAATGCTGGCTCTGCGTGAAGGGAGAGAAATGAGCTGTATCCTCTGTGCAAATCCTGGGCATGGTAATCACAGAATTAGTGAGGGTGCAGCCCCTATACATGCCTGAGACTGGCTCTCTTAAGGCATGTCCATGCCAAACCTTCCTGGCAACAAACATGGCTATATTTGCAAAAGTGGATGGTGGGATGAGGGAGAGTCCCCTTATCAATGTCCATTCCCAGGCTCCAGTGCTGCTTCTGTTCTGGAGTGAGAATACTCTTCCACCCCACTAACCCCAGTCTGCACCTATGTCACCAATGGAAGGGGTGCAGACAACTTCAGGTCTCATGCCAGGGGCTCTCAGGTGGAGGAGAGAGTACACTCCCCTCCCCTTTGTCCTTCAAAGCTTTGTAGCTCCTGGCACCTTTCCCATCATTATGGGACAGAAATCCAGGAAATCTTTCAGCTCTTCTGGGTTGTCCTGGACCTTTGTGGTTGTCAGAGTCTGATCAAGTGTTGGGGAGTATTTTTATGGGGTCCCATGACAAGGAAACTGAAGGACTGAGGCTCCCTGGGCAGGAACCTGCTTCCTTGGCTCAGTTCTGCAGTGGAGGGAAGTGACCCTGATTAGGCTGGCAGCCCAGTGCTCTGTTCTTAAGAAGTTCTCAGTTCCCTGTGGACAGCAGTGCTTGGGCTTATAAGGATGGAGGGGCCCACCAACAGTTTGGGAGCCAGCAGACTGCTACAAGTGTGTGGTGAGGAAAAATACACACCTCCACTTAACCTTTTTTCAGGACTCCATTCTACAAAGGTCAATCTCTACCCAATTCTTGCTCCTTTTTTTTCTGCTATGCAACTTCTTCCCATGGGATCTCTGGTAGGTTCTGGTACTCTTCCCTCAGAATTACATCTGGGCTATGCTTTTTCACCTGAAACTTTTTCTTCTTTTGAGACTATCTGGGGACCAATGTCTCTAGTCAACCACCTTGCCCAGGAATCAAAACAGATAATTTGAATATTTTGTCCAAGAGATCACATAATTCCATCACTTTAGGATCAGTTTCTAGTGTCTTATTTTGTCCAGTTGGTGAGATCATATTTTCCCGAATGCTAACAGATGTATGACATTGTTGTACATTGAAGGATTAGGTATTTATTCCAGTCCTCATAGTCTGCCTTTGTTTGTGCCTGTCTGTTGTAGGGGCTTCCAAAGACTTACTGTTGTGTTCACTGAGCTTCTGACCATTACAGTCATCTCAGCAGTAGAGGGAGCTGTAAGCCCAGACTTTTTGTGAGTCTAATGAGGGCAGTGAGGTTGATGCAACTTTGGCTCAGTGGACCTGGGGAAGACTCAAAGAGGGTACTGGGGCTGTGTGAGAAAGCTAGACAGGGACCCAAGTCCAGAAGACTGTCCCAGTGTTCTAGATGGGTGTACCTCCCAACAAATTCCTGCACAGGTGTCATAAGTCCCCATCTTTAGTAAAAAGAGTTGGAGTAAGCCTTGGGCCCCTTAGAATCTGATGTGGGTTGAAGCCGAATGAGCCTGTCTCATTGGTTCAGACAAATGCACATCTCTCAGCATGTCTCTGCAAAGGTAAGGTAGTTCCTTGAAAGCAACAGGAGAAGGCAGAGTTGAGACTGAGCATCCTCAGGATTTGCCGTGGGATGAAGGCTGAAGAGCCTAGTCTACTTGGCACTGAGGGGCATGCATCTCCCAGTGGGCTTCTGCACAGACAGGGTAGTTTCCCAACTTCAGAAGGAGGGGCTGAAGCTGAGACTAGGCCCCCTCAAAATCCACTGTGGGATGCAAGATGGAGAGCCCATCTCCTTGAATCAGATGGACTCAATTTTCACAGGAGGTATTTGCACAAAAGGGATAGTTTTCCAACTGTAGTGGGAGAAGCTGGAACTGAAACTGTGCCCCTTCAGGAGGTGGAGGCATCACACTACAAGACCTCAGAACACACCACAAATGCTAAAGCAACAAAAACAGCATGGTATTGGCATAAAAACAGACACATAGACCAAAGGGACAGAATAGAGAACCCAGAAATAAATCCACATATTTATACCCAACTGATTTTCAACAAAGGTGCCAAGAGCACTCATTGGGGAAATGACAGTCTCTTCAATAAGTGGTGCTGAATAAACTGGATAACCATTTGCAAAATCTTAAACTAGACCCTTATCTCTCACCACGTAAAAAATCAACTTAAAATGGAACAAAGACTTAAATATAAGAAATAAAACTATGAGTATACTAGAAGAAGACAGAGGAAATGCTTCAAGACATTGGTCAGACCAAACATTTTATAGAAACATCAAAAGAACAAGCAACAAAAGGAAAAAATAGACAAATAGGATTATATGAAACAAAAAAGCTTTTGCTCAGCAAATTAAAACAGTCAACAGACTGAAGAGACAACCTACAGAATGGAAGCAAATATTTGCAAACTAATCATGTGACAAGAAATTAATTATCCAGAACATACAAGAAACTCAAGCATCTCAACAGAAAACCCACAAATAATTCAATTTAAAAAATGGTCAAATGTCCCACCAGCAGTGTATGAGTGTTCCTATCTGTCCACATCCCAGCCAACATTTGTTGTTTGGGGAATTTTTGATATGAGCCAATCTCACTGGAGTTAAGTGATATCTCATTGTGGTTTTGATTTGCATTTCCCTGATGATTAGAGAAGTTGAGCAATTTTTTATATGTTTGCTGGCCATTTTTCTGTCTTCTTTGGAAAAGTTTCTGTTCATGTCCTTTGCCCATTTTTTAATAGGGTTGTTTGATTTTTTCTTGTTGATTTTCCTAAGTTCTGTATAGATTCTGGTTATCAGCCCTTTATCAGAGGTGTAGCATGCAAATATTTTCTCCCATTCTGTAGGTTGTCTGTTCACTCTAGTGATAGTTTCCTTGGCTGTGCAGAAGCTTTTTAATTTGATCAGGTCCCATGTATTTATTTTGGTTGCTGCTTTGATTGCTTTGGGGGTCTTCTTCATTTACCCAAAGGAAAAAAAGACATTTTATAATAAAGACATCTGCTCACCAATGTTTATAGCAGCACAATTCACAATTGCAAAGATGTGGAAACAACCCAGGTGCCCATCAATACACGAGTGGATTAATAAAATGTGGTATATGTATACCATGGAGTATTACTCAGCAATAAGGAACAATAGTGAATTAACACATCTCGTATTATCCTGGTTGGAGCTAGAACCCATTCTTCGAAGCGAAGTGTCACAGGAATGGAAAAACAAGCACCACTGGTACTCACCAGCAAATTGGTACTAACTGATCAACACCTACATCACACAGGGCAATAATATTCATCAGGGGGCGGGCAGGCGGGAGGGGGTGGAGGAGATGGGAAAAACTCTCACTGAATGGATGCGGGGAGCACAGTTTGGGGGATGACCACGATTGTAGCTCTGACACGGGCAGTGCATGGGCAATATATATAGCCAAAGTGTTGTACCCCCATAATATCCTGAAATAAAATAAATAAATTAATTAATTTTAAAAATTGGTCAAATGAGCTGAATAGACATCTCTCTAAGGAAGACAAACGGATGGCCAAATATGTGAAAAGATGCTCATCGTCACTAATCATCAGGAAAATGCAAATAGAAACCCCAATGATACTATCATCTCACCCAAGTTAGAGTGTCTATTATCAAAAAGAATATATATAAAATGCTGGTGCGGATTCAGAGACAGGGGAACTCTAACACATTGCTTGTGGGAATTTTAATTGGTACAGCCCCCATGGAGAACAGTGTGGAGGTTTCTCAAAAAACTAAAAATGGAACTACCATATGATCCAGAAATCTCACTACTGGGTATCTATCCAAAGTAAAAAAAAAAAAAAAAATCAGTATGTCAAAGAGAAGTCTGCACTTCCATGGTTATTGTGGCACTATTTACAAATTTTCCAAGATATAGAATCAACCTAAGTGTCCATCAACAGATGAATGGATAAAGAAAATGGACAATGAAATACTGGTCAGCCACAAAAAACAAACAAATTCCAGTCACTCATGGCAACATGGATGAGCTTGGAGGACATAATGTTAAGTAAAATATACCAGGCATGCCAGGCACGGAAGGATAAATACCGGTTTCACCTGTATTTGGAAGCTAAAAAAATTGATCTCATAGAGGCAAAGAGTAGAATAACGGTTACTAGAGGCTGGGAAAGATGGAGGAGGTATAGTCAGAGGTTGGTTAGCAAATACAAAATTACAGATAGATAGTAAGAATAAGTTCTAGTGTTCTATAGCACTGTAAGGTGACTATACTTAAAAGCAATTCATTGTATACTTTCAAATAGCTAGAAGAGCAGATTTTAAATATTTCCAACACAAAGAAATGATAAACATTTGAGGTGATGAATATGCCAATTACCCCTATTTGATCATTTCATATTGCATACTTGTATCAGACTATCACATTGTTCCCCATAAATATGTACAATTATTATGTGTCAACTAAAAATAATATAGGGAAAAGGTTTTTTTTTTTTTCTTTTTTTAAAGACCTGCTCTGGGAACAAGTTTGTCAAGCCTGCCATGGAGGCTCAGATTCTCAGGCTGTGAGACATGGGTGATACTCCTTCTGGGTCTTTTTGTGAGCTGTTCTGGATTGGCCCTCAGCTGATGAGGCCTAGAGCCAAGCCACAGGGCAAGTTTCAGGTTCACTGCCCAGATTGATGTCAGCAGGCAGACAAGCCTCTCACTGAAGCAAAAGTGTGTGTGATTCTTCCTGGACCTCGTGGCAGATGATCTTGGTTGCAGGATCAAGGCCAAATGGGGCTGTAGCCAAGCCCCTTGGGAAACTGGGTCATTTATGGTCTTTAACCCAGGGGCACAATTCATGGGTTAGCCACCTGGGTGTTGGTGTACACTCTCAAAATGACCCTCCTAGGTCTTGGGGTCCACCAGAGTTTTACAACATCCTACCTGAATCCTGAGGCTCCTGGAGAGAGATTATTTTCTGTGGATGGGTGCAGAATTCTTGTTGGTGTTGGGGGATACTATTCCACAATCTTGCTGTTGTCACTCCCCAGTGATTACAGTTTTTAAAGATCCTATTTTCTCTCATGCACCTGGCCCTATAGAATGAAGGGTCTGGATGTGAGTAGAGAATTATTGGGAAAACACTGAAGTTATAGTTACTGGAAAGTGACATCCAAATTTTATGGAGGTGGAAAAAGAGCAGCAACCCAGAGCCTGGGGAGAGAACATCCTAGAACACAGAAGAAATAGGGAAGAAAAAGCAGTGTTACTGCACTTATGTCTTTCAAAACTACCCTTTTGAGTCTTCTTCCTAAAGAAAAAACACCATGGTGTAGCTCTCAAACTGCTGCAAGTGCCTTAAATTTAACTAACTGCCTGATATGCCATTCCCCTCCAGATGAACTCTTACAAAAATTTGACCATCATTCCCCTTAACCTTATCAAGTATTCTTTCAGAAGCAGGAGGGAAGCATTCCAACTTTTACATCTGCCATATAAATACCTCCAGAGGTCTTTCCCAGCTCCGTTCTCAGTCATTCTATATGACAGACAAATGTCACCTAGCTGATGGTGTGGACGAAGAAGATAGATCAGATTGCCTGCCCTCAGTCCCTCCAAAAATGAGTACTATAAACAATTATTCAACTAAATGGGAATCTTAAGGGAGTCTATATATTTTACTTATCTATTCATCAGTTGATGAATATTTGGGTTATTTCCACACTTTGACTATTATGAAAAATACTGCTAAGAACATTCATTCACAGCACAATTTTTTTGTGTAGACATATGCTTTCATTTCTCTTGTATATGGCCTTAGGAATAAAATCACTGGGCATATGGCAACTCCATAATGAACATTTTGAATACTGCCAAAATATTTTCCAAAGTGGCTGCATCATTTTATATTCCTAGCCGTAGTATATGAAGGTTCCACTTTCTCCACATCCTCACAAACACTTGTTACTGTCTATCTTTTTAACCCTAGCCATCCTAGGGTGTGTGAAGTGGTATCTCATTGTGCATTTGATTTACATTTCCCTAGTAACTAATAATGTTGAGCATCTTTCCGTTTTCTCTTTGGCTGTTAGTACATCTTGTTTGGAGTAACATCTATTTAGAGCCTATGCCTAATTTTTAAATGGGTTAATTGGGCTATTTTTCTTTTTACCATTGTGTCATAAGAGTTTTTTAAACATATTATAGATGCAAACCTCTCAATAGATATGTGATTTTCATATAGTTCTCCCATTAGCTTTTCTCACTTATTTTTAATGTTTTTTCAGAAAAAATTGTTACTTATGATGAAATTCAATTATTTATTTTTTCCTTTTGTTGCTTGTATGTTTAGTGTTGTATCTAAGAAACCATTAAATAACAAAATACCATGATGATTTACTCATTTGCTGTCTTTTTAGAGAGTTATTATTTTAGATTTCACATTTAGGTCTACAATACATTTTGAGCTCATTTTTGTGTACAGTGATAGGTAGGATTCAATGTCCTTCTTTTGCAAGTGGATACATACTTACCCCAACACTATTTGTTGGAATGACTACAATTTTCCAATTTAATTCCCTCAGCAATGTGTTGAAAGTAAACTGACTACAAATATAACAGTTTATATTTCCACTTTCTATTCTGCTCCACTGATCTATATGTCCATACTTATGCCAATGCCACTCTGCCTTAAATAGTGTAGCTTTGTGGTAAGTTTTGAAATGAGGAAGTTTGGGTCCTCCAACTTTGCTCTACTTTTTCAAGACTGTTATGTCTATTCTGGGTCTCTTGCTATTGGATATGAATTTTAGAGTCACAGGCTCATTTCTGCAAAAAAAGGAATTTTGATAGAGATAGTCTTCAATCTGTAGACCAATTTTGGTTATATTATGGAGTCTCCCAAACCATGAATATTATGTCTTCTCATTCACTTAGGTCTTATTTAATTTCCTTAAAAACATAATGTAGTTTTCAGTGTACAAGCTTTGTGTTTCATTTATTAGATTTACTCCTTAGTGTTGTATTTTATGCAATTTTCCATGGACTAGTTTTCTTAATTTCATTTCCTGATGGCTCATTGCTATTCTATTTATACCATTGATTTTTGAGTACTGTATTGATCTTATAAACTATCACCATGCTGGAATTGCTTATTAGTTCTACAGGTTTAGTAGTGAATTTCTTTAGATTTCCTTTATAGAAGATCATGTAATCTGCAAATAGAGATCATTTTACCCTTTCCATGGTGTCTAGTTGCGTTTTATTTGTTTTTCATGTCTAATTGCTCTTGATAGAACTTCTAGGATAATGTTAAATGGAAATAGTGAGAGAAGACATACTTGCCTTTATTGTTTTGAGAAAACATTTAGTTTTTCACCATTAAGCATGATGTTCAGTTTGGATTTTTATAGATGTCTTTTGTCAGGTTGAAGAAGTTTCTTTCTATTCCTAGTTTTTGAATGCTTTTAAAAAGACAGTGTGGTTTTTCTGGACAGAAAAACGGTGGTCTGGTAGAGGCCTCCTACCTCACCACTCCCGGGGAAGAAGATGAACAGTGGGGACAGCTAGCTGCCCACAGATCACTCGCTCTGAAAACAGCATTGTGAAATTGCAGAGAAGCATCATGGGACACCAAGCATAAAAAAAAAAAAGGTGACAGAGAGATACATTCACAAAGATCAGAGAGCGCAGGGAATAAAATAGAGATCAGAACATGGGAAGGATGTGTTCACCAGGTCAGCACAGTGTGACCTGACCTACAGGTGGTCATGCACAATCCCAACAGACCTTCCATCCACTCAGTCAGGGACAAACCCAGAGTGGGTGCAAAGTCATTACACGAGACAGCAGGATCTGTGGAGAGGAAGCAACTGTGGGAACCATACAGAACACTCGAGTGCACTGTGCAGGGACTACACAAGGGTAGGGGAGGGACTGGGCTAAGATACAGCTTCCCAGGACAGTATGCTGGAATTTGTAGATGAGCACCTCACCCCTGGAATTCAGCAGGACCAGGGCACAGGAGTTGAATGGAGAGCAACAGGCTATGCCCTTGGTGGCTGCCAATAATTGCCTCCATGGGATTCAGGTGGGTCAAGGAGAGCTCTGTTCACGGTGTGATCTGAAGCAGTGGGCCCTGCTGTATGCCAAGTTGGCAGTTGGTAGCCAACTTTAAGGTTTCCTGCCTGGAGCTGACTGTTTGCTAGGTCTCTAGCTTCACCCCACCCCTGGCTCAGGGACTCTCCCACCTGGGCACGGCAGTCTACACCCTTGGAGGCCATGGACAGCTGCCTCTGTAGACTCCAGGTGGGACAAGGTCCCTGACCTGTATGAGTGGGACCTCTGTGTATTGGAAACTGTTTGCAGCCTGTCCATCCAGCCCTGCTTCCCTGGCTCTGGCCTTCTCCTACGTGATTGGCCCTAGTGCCTGCTCTCCAGATCCCCATACCTGCCTACCCCAGAGAACGGTCATCCTGAAGGTTACTGTGACATAGTGACTCAATTTGTATAAGTAGTAGTTCCCATGGCAACCGAATGCCTCAGGTGCCACAGGCTGAACCAGAGCAGCGGCCGCCAGTCCTACCCACTTTATTAGGGAGTTTTGCTTAATCCAAGAGTGCCTTTACCTGCCACTATTTCCCCAGTGAGAGCATCCACTTGGCGGAGATTTTTGGAAATAGAAAGGCCCACCCACTTCACCTTGGGATCTAGTGGTGGAAAAGGGGTGCACAATTGGAGATCCCCTATCAGCCAGTGCCACGTGGAGATGCACATAAGAAGGCCAGACACATGAATTGTGGGGAAGCTCAAGAGACCACATGTGGTCCAATTGGAGAGGAAAGTGCACAAGCTCATGGACAGGGAAGATAAAACCTGGCTGGAGACCTCAGCAATTGCACCAGTTGGTCCCTTCCATCAGAAGCAGCCCTCCAAGCCCAGAGAGAGAGTACTCTAAACTCCATAACAGTGGCCCCCCCCCCGTGGTCAGATAAGCAACCTCTGAACTGCTTAGAAGTTCACTCACCCTAGCTCTCGCACTGCAGCTGCAAGCTAGTTTTCTCCTTCCCCCACCTCAGGGGGAGCTGGGTCAATGTAACCCCCGGGGACAATAAGGTCCCTCCCAAAGATTGGGGCTTTCATATACCCCACCTGGGGGACAAGAGAGGACCACATGCACAACAGATTACCTAGGTAAATGGCTCTTCCAAACAAACTACAATCAATGACAGCAGGAACACCCCATAGCTAAAAATATTGCCTTCCATCTCAAGCTAATAGGGAGCAGTGGATTCATACCCTCAAGCACAATCCACCAGCTTGGAGCCCAACCTGGGGGAAAAAACTCATTCCACTCCACTGGGAAGAGGTGAAGACAACAGGTCAGAGGTAACCCAAGAGTTCCAACAAAATAACTAAAATATATCTAAGGCAATACAGACCAGTAATCCTCTCCCCAGCTCTGCCAAGAAACAATTCTCAGAGTCTTGGAGACAGGGCCATAAACTAGCCCTAGTATTCCCAGCTCTTGACCAAGAGGTAAGATGAGAAAAAATCAGCAAAAGAACACAGGAACCATGGAAAATCAGAGTGAAAATCACTGCCAAAAGAAATCATTAGTTCCTCAGCAAATGATACCAATTTAAATGAAATGAGTCAAATGAAAGAAGAAGAAATTTGTTCATGGATTTTATGAAAGCTCAATGAAATTCAAAATTGAATCACAGCACAAAGAAGCCACAAGAAAAATTCAAGAAATGAATGAAAAATTCTCTAACGAAATTGAAGTATTATGGAAAAAAACAAACAGAAATACTGGAAAAGAAAGAGGCACTCAAGGATCCACAAAAGAAAGAGGAAAGACTTAAGAGTAGGCTGGATCATGCAGAGGAAATAATCTCAGAGCTGGAAGATAACCCCTATGTGCTAACCAAACCAGTCGAAGAGAAAGAACACAGAAGCAAGAAACATGAGCTAAGCATACAAGAAATGAGGAATTATGTAAAGAGGCCAAGCACAAGAATCATAGCATCCCTGAGGGCAAAGAAGAAAATACACAAGGGCTGGAAAATCTATTTAAAGGAATAATAGAGGAAAATTTCCATGGCCTAGCAGGAAATCTCAGTATCTAGGTACAATGGGCACACAGGAGTCCTGGGAAACCCAATGAGAAAAGGCAATCACCACACCACATAGTTATTAGGCTGGCCAAAGTAAACACAAAAAAAAAACCCACTCTTTGAGCAGTAAGGCAAAAACAGCAGGTAACCTCCAAATGAATACTTACCAGAATAACTACAGATTTTTCAACTGAAACCTTACAAGCCAGAAGGCACTGGGGACTCATCCTTAGTCTTCTAAAACAGAATAATGGTCAACAAAGAATTCTTTATTCTGCCAAACTAAGCTTCTTATATGATGTAGAAATAAAGATTTTCCAGACAAGCAATCACTGATGGAATTTGCGAAGACCAGACCTGCCCTGAAGGAATTACTCAGACCTGCATTTTGCACTAATCAGCACAATAGAAAGCCACCAGCATAAAATTACCCATAAACTAAAAGTCCAGAATCCAGACCCCACAATGGCTCAAAAGGGAAAACAAAACAATGAGTCTACCCAACAGGATAAACAGAAATGCACCCCAAATATCAATTATCTCAATAAATGTGAATGGCTTGCGTTGCCCATTCAAGAAGAATAGGCTGGCTGAATGGATTAAAAATACAAACTAAGTATCTTCTGTCTCTAGGAAACACATCTTACACACAAGGACTTGTTCAGACTCAAGGTGAAGGGATGGCGTACTATTTTCCAGAAAATTGGAAATTAAAGGAAAGCTGGGGTAGCCATTCTTATATCAGATATCGTAAACTTTAAAGCAACAAAAGTAAAGAAAGACAAACATGGTCACTATGTAGTGGTGAAGGGAAAAATCCCCAGGACAACTTAACACTCCTAAATATTTATGTGCCCAACACAGGAGCTCCCAGATACATAAAGCTAATAATGTTAGATCTAAACAATATAATAAATAGCAATGCCATAATACTGGGGACTTCAACACCCCACTGACAGAACTGGACAGATCCTCCAAGCAGAAAATAAGCAAAAAAAAAAAAAAATGGACCTAAAGAGGACTCTAGAACATTAGGGTCTAACAGACATTTACACAACACTCCACCCAAATAACACTGAATATACGTTCTTCTCATCAGCTCATGGAACTTTCTCTAAAATTGATCACATCTAGGCCACAAAATAGATCTCAACAAATTTTAAAACAATAGAAGTTATACCATGTATCTTCTCAGACAAATAAAATTAGAAGTCAATTTCAACAGAAACACTCATCTCTACCCAAATACATGGACATTAAACACACTATTGCTGAATGACTATTCCATCAAGGAGGAGAAGTAGAATCAAAGGATTCTTCCAACTAAATGATAAAGGGGACACAAGTTATCAAAATCTGTGGGATACAGCAAAAGCAGTTCTGAGAGGAAAACTGACCACATTAAATGCCCACATCCGAAAGACAGAAAGCTCACAAATCAGTAAACTAATGAATCATCTCAAGGAAATGGAAGGGAAGAGCAAACCAACCCTAAACCCAGCAGAAGAAAAGAAATAACCAAGATCAGAGCAGAACTAAATGAAAACAAGAACAAAAGAACTATACAGAATATTAATAAAAGGAAAAATTGGTTCTTCAAAAAGATAAACAAAATAGACAAGCCACTTGCTAGATTGACCAGAAGCAGTAAGTAAAGGACTCAAATAAGCTCAATTAGAAATGAAAAAGGAGAGGTCACAACTGATATCACAGAAATACAAAACATCATCCTTGAATATTATAAAAATCTCTATGCCCAAAAACATGAAGTCGTGGAGGAAATGGACAAATTCATAGAAACACTGAATCTCCCTAGGCTCAACAGGAAGAAATAGTATTCCAAAACAGACCAATATCAAGCACAAAAACTGAAGCAGTAGTAAAAAAAAGTCTTCCAACAACAACGAAAAGTCCTGGACCAGATAGGTTCATGCATGAATTCTCCCAAACCTAAAAAGAAGAACTGGTACCTACACTGCAGAAAATATTCCTCAACGTAAAGAATGAGGAATCCTCCAAAACTCATTGTATGAAGCCAATAACACCTTGATACCAAAGCCAGGAAAGGACACAACCAAAAAAGAAATCTACAGACCAATATCCCCATGAATAGAGATGCAAAAATTCTCAATAAAATCCTAGCAAACCAAATTCAAATGTACATCAAAAAAATAATTCATCATGATCAGGTGGGCTTCATCCCAAGCTAAGTCATGAAACCATAAGAATTATAAAAGAAAACATTGGAAAAACTCTTACAGTCATTGGCCTAGGCAAAGAATTTATGAAGAAGACCCCCAAAGCAATCACAGCAGCAACAAAAATAAATAAATAGGACCTGATCAAATTTATAACTTCTGCACAGCCAAAGAAACTATCACTAGAGTGAACAGACAGCCTACAGAATGGGAGAAAATATTTGCAGGCTACACATCTGATGAAGGAGTGATAACCAGAATCTATACAGAACTTAGGCAAATCAACAAGAAAAAATCAAACAACCCCATTAAAAAGTGGGCAAAGGACATGAACAGAAACTTTGCAAAAGAAGACAGAATGATGGCCAGCAAACATATAAAAAATTGCTCAACTTCTGTAATCATCAGGGAAATGCAAATCAAAACCACAGTGAGATATCACTTAACTCCAGTGCGATTGGCTTATATCAAAAAGTCCCAAAACAACAAATGTTGGCATGGACGTGGAGAGATGGGAACACTCACACACCGCTGGTGGGAATGCAAGTTGTTAGTACAACCTCGATGGAAAGTAATATGGATATACCTCAAAGAACTAAAAGTAAAACTACCATTTGATCCAGCAATCACACTACTGGGTATTCACCCAATGGAAAAAGGACATTCTATAATAAAAACATCTGCACTCGAATGTTTATAGCAGCACAATTCAAAATTCCAAAGATGCGGAAACAACCCAAGTACCCATCAATACATGAGTGGATTAACAAAATGTCGTATATGTATACTATGGAGTACTACTCAGCATAAAAAAAATGGTGAATTAATATCTCTGGTATTATCCTTGATGGAGCTAGGGCCCATTTTTCAAAGCGAAGTATCACCAGAATAGAAAAACAAGCACCATTGTTACTCACTATCAAATTGGTACTAACTGATCAATACTTATGTTCACACATGGAAATAATATTCATCAGGGGTTGGACATGTGTGAAGGGGTGGAGGTGATGGGAAAACTCACACCTAATGGGAGCAGAGCACACTGTCTGGAAGAGGTTCACAATTGTACCTCTGACATGGGCAGTGCATAGGCAATATATGTAACCACAGTGTTTGTATCCCCATAATATTCTGAAATAATAAATAAATAAATAAATAATTAGAATAAATAAAAATAAAAAGACAGTGTGGGAAAGAGCCACTATTGCCAACTAGTGAGCTTTTCAGACTCTCCCAGTAGAAGATTAGTGGTTGTACTGAGGAGAGCAGAGAACAATTACTGCTTGGATGAGGACCACAGGGACAGACAACTGAGGAGACCTGGGACCCCACTAAGAGAAGCTGTGAAGCTTAGAGGGAGTAGGATATAAAAGAGAAATTTGTGGCACAAACCAAGTCCAGGGAGTTTTGGAGCCCAGTGAAGTAATAAGTGGTGCTCCCCTCCCCCACCTGCATTCCTGAGGCCAGCAACTGGCCATAGGGCTCTCATCTCGCAGGCAAGTGCCACAAGGGACCAGAGAGCCAGCATCCCTGCACCTGGATGCCTCCTCCTCTGCACCTCTTCCATTCCTGGCATCCCAGAAAGTAATTTTGACTCAAGGTAGCTTGAAGCCATGGCCCCACCCTCCCCATAGCAACCATGAAAGTTCTCTGTGTTGAGAGAATTGCCTCCCCACAACAGGAGCATGTTCCCAGCTGATCCGACCTCGGAGAGCTTAGCCGCAGCAGTGGTGGCTCAGACAGGTAGGCGGGATCTGGTGTGCCCCAGACATGACAGTGTTGGAGGAAGACTGCAGTCCATCCCCCTCCATAGTGGTAACTAGATTGCTCAGAACTGAGAGTCCTGCTTTTCAGTGCCAGGGACGCCTTCCTGCCTGATCTGGTGGAATAGCTGCTATTTGCCATCTTCCTGCCTGCAGGCAGTCAGTACATTCACCTACTAATGGCTCAGACAGGTAGGCTGAACATATTGCCCCTGGTCATGAGAGCAGGGTGGGAAGATAGGGAGGGGTGAGGTCCCAGTTCTGGGTCAGGTGGCAGGAGAGAGCCCTTGTGGCCATATCCAATGGGAGGGTGCAGAGGACTACAGAAGAGCAGGGGGGCTGTGAGAATGCTCCATTGCCCACATCCCCACTGGAGAATTGACATATCGGAGAAAGTTGGGGCACGGGGACTGAATTTGCATAAGCCCTGTTTCCCAAAGCAACTGAATGTCTCTGAGTGCAGGACGAACCATAGCAGTGGCCCCTCCCACCATGCACATCAATAGGGAGTGCAGCTTGATCCAAGAGTCCCTTGAGCTGCCACTACACCCCTGGAGGGACCATGCCCCTGGAAGAAACTCCTGAGGATAGAGAGGCCTACGCCCCTCACCTTGGGGTCTAGTGACTGGAAATGGGTGCACAATTGAAGATCCCCCTACCTGCAAGCATCATGTGGAGACATATAACAGTGGGACAGACACATGAGCTGTGGGGTAGCTTGAGAGGTGTTCTTGGGAAGAGAGGGAACACACATAGACCGATCAGAGGGGAAAGTGCTGTGGAGTTCCAGGGAACAAGTAGGGAGGGTGCATGCACCATCCCGCAGAGAAACTGGACTTGTGGACAGGGAGGAAAATATCCCAGCTAGGGGCCTTAGCAATCCCATGATTAGGCCTATCCCATTAGGAGCAGCTCTCTGGCTTTGGAGAGATATCTCAGAACTCCATATCAGCAGCTATTCCCAGGGGCCAGATAAGCAACCTATGAGCCAAATAGAGGCTCAGTAAAGCCCTTCACCCAGGCTGTTACATCACAGTCATGATCTATCTTGCTCCTCCCCCAACCTCAGGGGGAGTAAGATCCAAGCAATCACTGGGAGCTAAAAGCCCCCTCCCAAAGCTTGGGGCATTAGTGTACCACACCTGGGGGACCAGAGTCTACTACACGCACAAAAGATTTCCCCAGCTACTGCCTCCTCCATGCAAACTACAAACACACAGCAGGAACAACCTCATAGCTAAATATAGTGCCTTCCATCCCAAGCTACTAGGGAGCAGCTGATTCCTACCCACAAGTACAATCCACCAGCTCAGAGATTAAGCTGGGGGACCAAACTCACTACACTCCATTAGGAAGAGATGAAGACAACAGTTTAGAGGGAAACCAAGAGGTTCACCAAAACTGCTAAAACACCCCAAAGGCAATTCAGGACCATCACTCCTCTCTCTGGCACAGTCAGGGACTTGGAGACAGGGCCATAAACAAGACCTAGCACCCCAGCTCTCCACCAAGAGGTCAGATGAGAAGGAATCAGTGAAAGAACTGTGGAAACATGAAAAAATCAGAGTGAAAAGACACCCCCGAAAGAAATCAATAACTCCTCACCAATGGATACCAACCTAAATGAAACGGTTAAAATGACAGATGAAGAATTTTGAATATGGATTGTGAGAAAGTGCAATGAAATAAAAGAGAAAATAGAAACCCAACAGAAAGACACCACAATAACAATTCAGGAAAGGAATGAAAAATTCTCTAAAGAAATCAAACTAATTAGGAAAATATTTAATGAAGAAAGTGAAAGAACTCTATAGGGAGAAAGATGAAACACTGAGGAAACAAATTGCAGAGGACATAAACAGATGGAAAACCAACATGCTCATGGATTGGCAGAATCCATGCCAATGTTAAAATGTCTATACTACGCAAAGTGATTTAAAGATTCAATGCAATCCCCATTAAAATATCATTGTTATTTTTTTGCAGACCTCAAAAACATACTTCTACACTTCACATGTAACCAGAAAAGACCCTGAATAGATAATGCAATATTATATAATAGGAACAAATTAAGATGCATCACTTTAACAGATTTAAAGCTATACTACAGGGCTACAATAACCAAAAGAGCATGGTACTGGCACAAAAACAGATACACAGATCTATGGATCAGAACAGAGAACACAGATATGAATCCATCCTCATATTATCATCTGATCTTTAACAAAGGAGAGAAAAATATACACTGGGGTAAAGAACTCCTATTCAGTAAATGGTGCTGGGAAAATTGGATAGCCACATGTAGAAGTCTGAAACAGGATCTGCACCTCTCAAAACTGACAAAAATTAATTCATGATGGATAACAGACTTAAACTGAAGGCATGACACTATGAGAATTCTAGAAGAAAATGTTGGAAAAACTCTTATAGGTATCATCCTAGGCAAAAAATTAATAAGGAAGCCCAAAAAACAATGAAAGCAACAACAAAAATAAATAAATGGGACTGATGAAATTAAAAAGCTTCTGCACAGCCAAGGAAACAATCAAGAGAGCAAACAGATAGCCCACAGAATGGGAGAAAATATTTGCATGCTATATATCTGATAAAAGGCTGATAACCAGAATCTACACAGGACTCAAGCAAATCAGCAAGAAAAAATCAAACAACCCCATTAAGAAGTGGGCAAAAAACATTAACAGAAACTTTCCAAAAGCAGGTAAACCAATGGCCAAGAAATACATGAAAAATGTTCAATGTCTCTAATAATCAAGGAAATGCAAATTAAAACCACAATGGATATAACCTAGCTCAAGAGAGAATGGCTTTCATAAAAAAGTCCCAAAAAAACAAATGCTGGCAAGGATGTGGAGAGAAAGGTACATTTATACACTGTTGGTGGGACTGCAAACTAGTAAAACCCCTATGGAAAGTAATGTGGAGATACCTCAAAGAACTACAAGTAGACGTGCCATTTGATCTAGAAATCCCACTACTAGGTATTTACCCAAAGGGGAAAAAAATTTATAGAAAAGACACTTGCACTTGAATGTTTATAGATGCATAATTCACAATCACAAAGACGTGAAATCAACCCAAGTGCCCATCAATCCTTGAGTGGAGTAATAAAATGTGGTAAATGTATATCATGGAGCACTGCTCAGATATAAAAGAAAATGGTGATCTAGTATCTCTTGTAACTACCTGGATCAAACTGGAGGCCATTCTTCTTAGTGAAGTATCACAAGAATGGATAAACAAACACCGCATATACTCAATGCTAAATTAGAACTAATTGATCAACACTTATGTGAGCATATGGAAGTAAAACCCAAGGGAAATCAGATAGGTGGGAGGGAGGAGGAAGGGATGGGTAAATTCACACCTAAAGGGTACAATGAACACTATCTGAGTGAAGGACACACTTATACTTTGGCTCAATCTGTACAAAAGCAAATTATGTAACCAAACCTGTGTACTTCCGTAAAATTCTGCAATAAAACAAAGAAATTGAGGTATTAAAGAAAAACCAAACAGAAATTCTGGAATTTAAAAATTCATTCACAGAATTACAAAACACAGCTGAAGGCCTTAAAAATAAGCTAGATTACAAAGAAGAAGGAATCTCAGAGATTGAAGATAACACCCATGAGGTAAACAAATCAGTCAAAGAGAAAGTACAGAGAAATAAGAGGAACAAGAAATGTGGGATTATGAAAACAGGCTAAACATAAGAATCATAGGCATCCCTCAGGGCAAAGAAGAAAATACACAAGGGTTGGCTAATTTATTTCAGGAAATAATTGAGGAAAATATCCCTGACCTACATAGAAATTCATATATCCAGGTATAAGAAGCACACAGGACCTCTGGGCGGTTCATCGTAATAAGGCAATACCCGTGTCATGTAGTCATTAGGTTGGCCTAACTAAACACAAAAGAGGCACTCCTATGAGCAGTAAGGCAAAAACAATAGGTAACTTACAAAAGAAAACCTATCAGACTAACTTCAGACTTCTCAACTGAAAACTTACAAGTCAGAAGGGACTGGGGACCCATCCTCAGTCTTCTAAAACAGAATGATGGTCAGCCTAGAATTCTGTGTCCTCCAAAGCTAAGTTTCTTATATGAGGGAGAAATAAAGGCTTTCCCAGACAAGCAATCACTGAAAGAATTTGTTAAGACCAGACCTGCCCTGCAGGAAGTACTCAGACCTGCATTACACACTGATCAACACAATAGACTCCCACCAGTTTAAAATCACATAACAGCTAAGTCCAGAACCCAGATACCACAATGGCTCCAGAGGAAAAAAAAGAAGCAATAGGAGTCTACACAACAGGATGAACAGATATCCACTCCATATATCAATTATCTCAATAAACCTGATTGGCTTAAATTACCCACTGAATAGATATAGGCTGGATGAGCGGAAAATAAAACACATGCCAAGTATCTTCTGTCTCCAGGAAAGGTATCCAACCCACAAGGACGCATTCAGAATTAAGGCAAAAGAATGGAAAACAATACTCCATGCAAACGGAAAACAAAAGAAATCTGGTGTAGCCATTTTCATACCAGATAACATAGACTTGAAATCAACAAAAGTAAATAAAGACAAAGATGGTCAATATATAATGGTGAAGGACAATACAACAAGAAGACTTAACAATCCTAATTATTTATGCAGCTAACACAGGTGAACCCATATACATAAAGCATATGCTACTAGATCTAAACAACATGATGAACAGCAATAACAGCCAGGGACTTCAACACCCCAATGAACAGAACTGGACAGATCCTCCAAACAGAAAATAAGCAAAGAAACAATGGACCTTGCCCAACAGACATATATAGAACACTCCACCCAAATAACACTGAATATATGGTCTATCAGCTCGTGGAACTTTCTCTAAAATTGATCACATCCTAGGCCAAAAACAGATCTCAACAAATTTAAAAAAACAGAAATCATGCCATGTATCATTTCAGACCACATCGGGATAAAATAAGAAATCAATTCCAACAGAAACTCAGAGCTTCATCCAAAAACATGAAAATTAAACAGTCTGTTGCTGAATGACTACTGGGTCAAGGAGGAGATTCAGATGAAAATCAAAAGATTCTTTGAACTACATATTAATGGGGACACAAGTTATCAAAATCTGTGGGATACAGCACAAGCAGTCCTGAGAGGAAAACTTACCACCTTAAATGTCCACATCCAAAAGACAGAAAGTTCACAAATCAGTAAACAAATGAATCATCTTAAGGAAATGGGAAAGGAAGAGAAAACCAATCCTAAACCCAGCAGAAGAACAGAAATAACCAAGATCAGTGCAGAATTAAAAGAAATTGAGAACAAAAGAACAATACAGAAGATTAATAAAATGAAAAGTTGGTTCTTTGAAAAGATAAACAAAATAGACAGGCCACATGCCAGGTTGACCAGAAGCAGAAAAGAAAGGACTCTAATCAGCTCAATTTGTAATGAAAAAGGAGAGGTCACAACTGGTATCATGGAAATACAAAAAATCATCTTTGAATACTACAAAAATCTCTATGCCCACAAACACGAAAACATGGAGGAAATGGACAAATTCTTAGAAACACACCACCTCCCTAGACTCAATCAGGAAGAAATAGAATTCCTGAACAGACCAATATCAAGCACCAAAAATGAAGCAGTAATAAAAAATCTTCCAACAAAAAAAAAGTCCTGGACCAGATGTATTCACACCTGAATTCTACCAAACCTAAAAAGAAGAACTTGTGCCTATACTGCAGAAATTATTTGAAAACATCAAGAGGGATGGAACCCTCCCCAACTCATTCTACAAAGCCAATATCACCTTGACACCAAAGCCTGGAAAGGACACAACAAGAAAAGAAAATTACAGACCAATATCCCTTATGAATATAGATGCAAAAATTCTCAATATAATACTAGCAAACCAAATTCAAATGCAGATAAAAAATAATTCACCACGATCAGGTGGGCTTCATCCCCGAGATGCAGGGATGGTTCAACATACACAAATCTATCAATGTAATTCACTATATAAACAAAAGCAAGAACAAAGATTATATGATCCTTTCAATAGAGGGAAAAAGTCTTTTGACAAAATTCAGCACCCTTTTATGATAAGAACTCTTCACAATATAGGTATAGGTGGCTCATACCTCAAAATTATTAAAGCCATATATGATAAACCCACAGCCAATATCATTCTGAGTGGGGAAAAATTGAAAGAATTCCTCCTTAAAATTGGAACCAGACATGGTTGCCCACTATCTCCACTTCTATTCAACATAGTGCTGGAAGTCCTTGCCAGAGCAATGAGACAAGAGAGAGGAATCAGGGGTGTCCACATGGGAGCAGAAGAGATCAAACTTTCCCTCTTAGTAGATGATAAGATATCATATCTAGAAAACCCCAAAGATTTAACCAAGAGACTACTGGAATAGATAAATGAATTCATCAAAGTGTCAGGATACCAAACAATGCACACAAATCAGTAGCCTTCATATATGCTAATAACAGTCAAGATGAGAAACCATTTAAAGACTAAATACACTTCACAATAGCACCAATAAAATTAAATACTTAGGAACATATCTAACTAAGGACGTGAAAGACCTATATAGAGAGAATTATGAAACACTGAGAAAAGAAATTGCAGAGGATGTAAACAGATGGAAAACCCTACCATGCTCTTGGGTAGGTAGAATCAACATTGTTAAAATGTCTTTGCTACCTCAAGTGATTTACACAATCAATGCAGTCCCTATCAAAATACCAACATCATTTTTTGCTGATCTAGAAAAAATAATTCTATGCTTCGTGCGGCATCAGAGAAGACCCCATCAAGCCAAAACAAACTTAAGCAAATGAAAAAATTGGGAGGCATCAATCTATCAGCCTTCAAAATATACCACAAGGCTATAGTAACAAAAACAGCATGGTACTGGCACAAAAACAGAGACATAGACCAATGGAACAGGACTGAGAACCCAAATACGAAACAATCCTCGTACTGTCATCTGATCTTTGACAAATCCCACACAAACACTCACTGGGGAAAAGATTCCCCATTCAATAAATGGTGCTGGGAAAACTGGATGGCCACATGTAGAAGACTGAAACTAGATCCACACCTCTCCCCTCTCACAAAAATTAACTTATGATGGATAACAGATTTAAACCTAAGACATGAAACCATAAGAATTCTAGAAGAAAATATTGGGAAAACCCTTAATAGGCATTGGCCTAGGCAAAGAATTAATGAAGAAGTCTCCCAAAGCTGTCACAGCAGCAACAAAAATAAATACATGGGACCTGATCAAATTAAAAAGCTTCTGCACAGTCTAGGAAACTGTCACTAGAGCAAAAACACGACCTACAGAACGGGAGAAAATATTTGCATGTTACACATCTGATAAAGTGCTGGTAACAAGAATCTATACAGAACTTAAGAAAATCAACAAGAGAAAAATCAAACAACCCCATTAAAAAGTGGGTGAAGGACGTGAACAGACACTTTTCAAAAGAAGACAGAATAATGGCCAGCAAACATATTAAAAATTGCTCAACCTCTCTAATCATCAGGGAAATGCAAATCAAAACCACAGTGAGATATCACTTAACTCTGGTGAGTTTGGCTTATATCAAAAAGTCCCAAAACAACAAATGGTGGTGGGAATGTGAACAGGTAGGAACACTAATACACTGCTGGTGTGTCTGCAATTTAGTCCAAACTCTATGGAAAGTAATATAGAGGTGCCTCCAAGAACTAAAAACAGAACTACCATTTGATCCAGTAATCCCACTACTATTTACTCAAAGGAAATAAAGACATTCTGTGATAAAGACATCTGCACTCGAATGTTTATAGTAGCACAATTCACAATTGCAAAGATGTGGAAACCACCCACGTTCCCATCAATACATGAGTGGATTAATAAAATGTGGTATATGTAACCATGGAGCATTACTTAGCAATAAAAGGCTATGGTGAATTAACACATCTGGTGTTATCCTGGATGGAGCTACAACCCATTCTTTGAAGTGAAATATCACAAGAATGGAAAAACATGCACTACTGGTACTACTATCAAATTGGTACTAACTGATCAATACTTATGTCACACATGACAATAATATTCATCAGGGGGTGAGCAGGCAGGGGGGTGGAGGGAATGGGAAAACTCTCACCGAATGTGTGCGAGGCACAGTTTGGGGGATGTCCACGATTGTAGCTGTGACTTGGGCAGTGCATAGGCAGTATATATAACTAAATTGTTTTACCCCCATAATATTCTGAAATAAAAGGAAAAAATAAAGGGTATCCAGTGGGGAATGACGAGGTTAAACTATTAGTCTTTGTTGACAATATAATCATATATCTAGAAATCCCAAGAATTCAACCAAGATATTCCTGAAATTGATAAATTAATTCAGCAAAGTCTCAGTATACAAAATCAAAGCATACAAATCAGTAGCTTTCACATATGCCAATAACAGTCAACATGAGAATCAAATCAAAGACACAATATCTTTCACAATAGCAACAACAACAGCAAAACTTAGGAATGTATTTAACTAAGAATGTGAAGGACCTCTATAAGGAGAGCTATGCAACATTGAGGTAAGAAATTGCAGAGGATGTAGAAAGATGGAAAAACGTATCGTGATCATGGATTGGCAGAATCAACATTGTTAAAATGTCTATACTACGCAAAGTGATTTACAGATTCAATGCAATCCCCATTAAAATATCACCTTTATTTTTCTTTACAGACTTTGAAGACATAGTTCTACACCTCATATGGAAGCAGAAAAGACCCTGAATGTTTAATGCTATCTTATGTAATAAGATCAAATTGGGAGGCATCACTTTGCCAGACTTCTTGCTATACTACAAGGCTATAGTAACCAAAACAGCATGGTACTTGCACAAAAACATAGATATAGATCTATGCATCACAACAGAGAACACAGATATGAATCCAAACTCATACTGCAATCTTATCATTGACAAAGAAGACAAAAACTTACACTGGGATAAAGAAACCCTATTCAGGAAATGGGGCCCAGAAAATTGGATAGCCACATGCTGAAGTCTGATACAGGACCTGAACTTCTCACCTCTCACAAAAAGTAATTCATGATGGATAACAGACTTAAACCTAAGACATTAAAGCATAAGATTTGTAGAAAAAACATTTTGGAAAACCTCTAATATCTATCAGCCTAGGCAAAGAATTTATTAGGAAGACCACAAAAGCAATCAAAGCAATGATAAAAATGAATAAATGGTTCCTGATCAAATTAAAAAGCTTCTGCACAGCCAAGGACCCAATCAAAAGAACAAATAGATAACCTTCAGAATGGGAGAAAATATTTTCATGCTATACATCTGGTAAAGGTCTGGTAACCAGAATCTACACAGGACTCAAGCAAATCAGCAAGAAAAAATCAAACAACCCCATTAAAAAGTGGGCAAAAGACATGAACAGAAACTTTCCAAAAGCTGATAAACTAATGGCCAAGAAACACATGAAAAAATGCTCAGCATCTCTAATCATCAAAGAAAGGGAAATCAAAACTGCAATGGAATATCATCTTTCTCCAGTGAGAATGGCTTTCATCAAAAAGTCTCAAAACAACAGATGCTAGCAACGTGGAGAGAAAGGTATACTTATACACTGTTAGTGGGACTTCAAACTAGTAAAACCTCTGTGGATAGTGGCATGGAGATACCTCAAAGAACTACATGTAGACATACCATTTAATGCAGCAATCCCAATTCTAGGTATTTACCCAAACAATAAAAATTAATTTTATAAAAAATATGCTTGCACATGTGGGTTTATAGGAGCACAATTCACAATCTCAAAGATGTGGACTCAACCCAAGTGCCTATCAATCCATGAGTGGATTAATAAATGGTGGTATGTGTGTACCATGGAGCAGTATGCAGCCATCAAAAATGGTGATCTAGTATCTTTTGTAACAATGTGGATGGAACTGGAGGCCATTCTTCTAAGTGAGTTATCACAAGAATGGAAAAACAAACACCACATGTACTCAATACTAAATTGGAATGAATCAATCAACACTTATGTGCACATATGGAAGTAAAACTCAAGGGAAATCAAGTAGGTGAGATGGGGGTGGAGGGAATGGGTAAATTCACACCTAACGGGTACAATACACACTAACTGGCTGAAGGGCACACTTATAACTTTGACTCAAATTTACAAAAGCAAATTATGTAACCAAAACTTTGTATCCCCCTAAAATTCTGAAATAAAAAATAAAAAGTAAAAAAATTAAAAAGTAAAAAACAGTGTGTTGGATTTTGTGAAATGTTTTTTCTGTATTGATTGAGATGATAATGTAGTATTTGTACCTCATTTCATTAATTTTATTCATTAATTTTCATACATTAAACTGACCTTGATAAATCCCACTTGGTCATGCTGTATGATCCTTATATATTCCTGAATTATGTTGCTAGTATTTTGGTGAAGTTTTTTGTGTCTTCAGCCATACAGGATATGGGTGTGTAAATTTCTTTTCATCTATTATGTATTTCTTGTTCTGAGGATTAATGTAATACTGGCCTCATAAAACAAGATGGGAAGTCACCACTATTCTATAATTTTATTTATGTGTTTGGTAGAATTCACCATTGGTGTCATCTGTCCCTGGGTTTTTCTTGTTGTTGGAAGTTTGTACGTCTCCAATTAAATCTATTTACTCTTTTTAATTCTATGCAGATTTTCTAACATTTACTTGTTTGTGTCCTTCTAGGCATTTGTCTATTTCATTTAAATTATCTTATTCATTGGAAAAGATTTATTCACAGTATTTCCTCCGAAATATCCTTTTCATTTTGAAAGGCTCTTTTGTGATGTCCACTCTTAGTTTTGATTTTACCAATTTGCATATTGTCTCTTTTTTTGTCTTTATCAAAGTAAACATTTTTCAATTTTGTTAATCTATTCAAAGAAGCAAATTGTGGTTACATTTACTTTCTTTTTTTTATTCTATATTTCATTCATTTCCTCTCTAATATATTATTTCTTTCCTTCTGATTCTTTTGGGGTTAGTTAGCTTTTCATTCTCTATTTTCTTCTGCTGAAAGTTAGGTTATTTATTATGTTCTTTCTTATTTTTTAAATAAATATATTTCCAGCTACATGTTTGTCTCTCAGCATGCACCTCATTAGGTTTTGTATGTTGCTTTTTGTTTTCGTTCATCTTCATTTTTTAAAATTTCCTTGTGTTCTTTTTTGTTGTTGTTTGGCTCGTTGGTTATTTAGGATTATATTTGTATTTTGTGCTTATTTGTGATGTCCCCAAATTTCCTTCTGCTGTTGATTGCTAATTTAAGTAGAGCCTGTTCAGAGACCACAGTTTACTTACTTTCCTTTTTTTTTTTTTAATTTTGAGGCTATTTTATGGCCTACATTATAGTGTATCCTACAAAATGTTCCAAGTGTACCTGACAAGAGTGTGAATTCTGCTTTTGTTTGGTGATGTACTCTACAAATGAATTTTAGGTCTGGTTGGTTTATAATGTTATTCAAGTATTCTCTATCCTTGAAGATCTTCTGTTTGTTTTTTCTATTTTTTATTGCACATGTTTTTTTTTAAATTTTTTTAAATTAATTTTTATTGTGGTAAAACATACATAAAATTTGCTATTTTAACTATTTGTACAGTTTGGTGACATAAATACATTTACATTGTTGTGCAGCTATCACCACCATCCATCTCCAGAACTATTTTATCTTCCCAACTTAAATTCTGTACCCATTAAACACTTAACTTCTTGTTCTCCTCTCCCCCTGAGCCCCTGACAACCATCATTCCACTTTCTGTCTCCATGAATTTGACTGCTGTAGGTATCTTGTATAAGTAGAATCATACAATATTTGTCCTTTTGAGTCTTCCTTATTTCACTTATCATAATGTCTTGCAGGTTCATTTATGTAGTGGCATGTATCAGAATTTTCTCCTTTTTAAAGTCTTAATAATATTTTATTGTATGTATATACCACATTTTGTTTATCCACTCATCTGTGATGGATATTTGGGTTGCTTCCACCTTTTGGATATTGTGACTAATGCTACTATGAATATGGGTGTGGAAATATCTCTTAGTGATCCTGTTTTTTGGTTCTTTTGGGTATATACCCAGAACTGGAATTATTGCATCATATAGTAATTCTCTATTTAATTTTTGAAGAAATGCCATACTCTTTTGCACAGTGGTTGTACCATTTTATATTCTCTTGTAGCAGTGCACAAGGGATCCAATTTCTCTATATCCTCACTAACACTTATATTCTTTTTTAAAAAATACATATATAATATCCTAATTGGTGTGAAGTGTATCTTGTTGTGGTTTTGATTTGCATTTACCTAATGAGTAGTGATGCTAAGTAGATATTTAACATGTTCTTATTGGCCACTTATATATCTTGTTTGGAGTAATGTCTTCAAGTTCTACGCCAATTTTTAAATTGGGCTGTTTTTGTTGTTGTCGGGTTACAGGAGATCTTTATATATTCTGGATACCAATCCCTAATTAGGTATATGATTTGCAAATATTTTGTTCCATTTTGTGTGTTGTCTTCACTCTCTTGGTAGTGACCTTTGATGCACAAAAGTTTTTAATTTTGATAAAGTTCAGTTTATCTATTTTTAGTTTTGTTGCTTGAGCTTTTGGTGTCATATTTAAGTAAGCACTGCAAATTTCAAGGTCACGAAGTTTTTCCCCTGTGTTTCAGTCTAATAGTTTTATGGTTTGAGCTCTCATGTTCAGGTTTTTAATACATTTTGAGTTAATTTTTGCATATGGTATAAGGTAAGGGTCCAACTTCCTTTGTTTTGCATGTGGATATCAAATTTCCTAGACCCATTCATTGAAAAGACTTCACATTTTCCATTGAATGGTCTTGGCACTCTGGTGGAAAATAAATTGTTCATATAGGTGAGGGTTTACTGGGTTCTCTATTTCTGTAACATTGGTCTATATATCTGTCTTTACCCCAGTACTACACTATATTGATTGCTGTATCTTTCCTAGCAAGTTTTGAAATTGGGAAATGTGAGTCCTCCAGCTTTCTTTTTATTTTTCTAGGTTATTTTTGCTTTTGGGGGTCTTTTGAGATTTAGTACGAATTTTAGGATGAGTTTTTCTATTTCTGCAAAAAAATGTCATTGATGTTTTGATAGAGATTGCACTGAATCTGTAGATCACTCGGGTCGTACTGTCATCATTTATTTTTCTTTTAGAGATGGGACCTCACTCTGTTGCTGAGGCTGGAGTGCAGTGGCCTGACCATACCTTACTGTAACCTCAAACTCCTGGGCTTAAGTAACCCTCTTGCCTCAGCCTCCCAAGTAGCTAGGACTAAAAGCACACACCAGCATGCCTGGCTAATTTTTTCTTTTTTGTAAAGTCAGGGTCTTGCTATGTTGCCCAGGCTGGTCTCAAACTCTGGGCCTCAAGCAATCCTCCTACCTCACTCTCACAAAGTGCTGGGGTTGTAAGCATGAACCATTGCGCCTGGATTGTCATCATTTTTTGAAACATTTATTTCAGAATCTTACAGGGGTACAAATATTTTGGTTACATGAATTGCTTTTGTACAGTTTGAGTCAAAGTTATAAGTGTGTCCATCACCCAGATAGTGTGCAGTGTACCAGTTAGGGGCGAATTTACCCATAACCTCCTCCCCCCTCCTACCTGCTTGATTTCTGTTGAGTTGTACTTATATATGTGCACGTTAAGTGTTGATCGATTAGTTCCAATTTAATAGAGAGTAAATGTGGTGTTTGATTTTCCATTATTGTGATCCTTCACTTAGAAGAGTGATCTCCAGTTTCATCCATGTTGTTACAAAAGGTATTAGTTCACCTTTATTTTATGGCTGAGTAGTACTTCGTGGTATACATATACCACATTTTATTAATCCACTCATGTAGTGATGGGCACTTGGATTGATTCCACATATTTCTGATTATGATTTTATATCTGGATTCTCTCTTCTAATCCATTGGTCTGTGTCTCTGTTCTTGTGCCAGTACTATGCTGTTTTGGTTACTGCAGCTTTGTTGTATAGCTTGAAGTCTGTTAATTGAATGCCTCCTGATTTGTTTGTTTTGCTTAAGGTTGCTTTGGCTTTACAGGGTCTTTACTGGTTCTATATGAAGGGTTATTTTTTCTAGATCTGAGAAAAATGACATTGGTATTTTAATGGGGATTGCATTGAATCTGTAAATCACTCTGAGTTGTGTATGCTTTTTAACAATGTTGATTCTGCTGATTGATGGACATGATATGTTTTTCCATTTGTTTACATCCTATGTGATTTGCTCCTCAGTGTTCCACAGTTCTCCCTATAGAGATATTTTACCTCCTTAGTAAAATATATTCCTAGGTGTTTTATTTTCTTTGTTGCTCTTGTGAAAGGTATTAAATCTTTGATTTAATTCTCAGCTTGACTGTTGTTCAGGTATAGAAATGCTGTTGACTTGTGTACATTGATTTTGTAAAGTGAGACATTGCTGAATTTATTTATCAATTCCAGAAGTCTCTTGGCAGGATCTTTGGGGTTTTCTAGTCATAAGATTATATCGGCAGCAAAGAGTGATAGTTTGGCCTCTTCTTTCCCATTTGGATACATTTAATTTCCTTGTCTTGCCTGATAGCTGTGATTAGGACTTCCAGCACTATGTTGAATAGAAGTGGTGAGAGTGGGAAAACTTGTCTGGTTCCAGTTCTACGCAGGAATGCTCTCAATTTTTCCTGTTCAGTATGATGTTGGCTGTGGGTTGGTGATATACAGCTTTTATAATTTTGAAGTTTCTTCCTTCTATGCTTATTTTGTTATGAGTTCATATCATCAAAGGGTGCTGGATTTTGTCAAAATCTTTTTCTGCATCTATCAAGAAGATCAGATAGTCTGTTTTTTTTTTTTTTGCTTCTATTAATGAGGTGAATCACATTTGTAGATTTGTGTATGTTGAACCATACTTGCATCTCTGGGATAAAGCCCTCCTGGTCATGGTGGATTATTTTTTTGATGTGCAGCTGAATTTGGTTTGCTACAATTTTATTGAGAGTGTTTGCATCTATAGTCATAAGGGATATTGGTCTTTAGTTTTCTTTTTTTGTTGTGTCCTTTCCTGGCTTTGGTATCAAGGTGATATTGGCTTCATAGAATGAGTTAGAGAGGATTCCTTCCTTCTCGATGTTATGAAATAATTTCTGCAGTGTATGTAACAGTTCTTTGTAGGTCTGGTAAAATTTGGCTATGAAACCATTTGGTCTGGTACATTTTTTTGTTGGGAGAATTTTTATTGCTACTTCTAATTTCATTACTTGGTATTGGTCTGTTCAGGAATTCTATTTCTTCCTGACTGAGCCTAGGGAGGTTGTGTGTTTTCAAGAATTTGTCCATTTCCTCAACATTTTGAAGTTTATGTACATAGAAATTTTTACACTATTCAGAGGTTATATTTTGTAATTCCATGGTATCAGTTATCTTCTTTTTCATTTCTGATTGAGCTTATTAGGGTGATTTCTTTTCTGTTTCTGGTTAATCTATCAAGATGCCTGTCAATTTTGTTTGTCTTTTCAGAGAACCAACCTTCTGTTTTACTAATCTTGTGAATAATTCTTTTGGAACCTGTTTCATGTGGGTCTCCTCTGACTTTAGTTATTTCTTTTCTTCGCTGGGTTTGGGATTGGTTTTCTCTTCCTTTTCCAATTCTGCGAGATGATTCATTAGATTGTTGATTTGTGATCTTTCTTTCTTTTGGATGTAGGCATTTATGGCTATGAATTTTCCACTTATGACTGCTTTTTCTGGGCCCCACCAATTTTGATAACTTGTGTAGTCTTTGTCATTTAGTTCGAAGAATCTTTTGATTTCCATCTTAATTTCCTCCTTGACTCAATAATTGTTCAGCAGTAGGTTGTTTACTTTCTACAGCTTTGTGATGAGTTCAGAGTTTTTGTTGAAATTGATTTTTAATTTTATTCCACTGTGGTCTGAGATGATACATGGTATAATTTTTTTTTAATTTGTTGAGTCCTTTTTGTGGCCTGCAATTTGATCAATCTTAGAGAATGTTCGTGAGCTGATGAGAAGAACATATATTCAGTAGTTTTGGGGTAGAATGTTCTGTAAATATTTCTTAAGCCTATTTGTTTTAGAGTCCTGTCTAAATCCATTGTTTCTTTGTTTACTTTCTGCTTGGAGTATCTGTCCCTTACTGTCAGTTGGGTGTTGAAGTCTCTGGCTATTATGATGCTGCAGTTTATTATTTCATTTAGATCAAGTAGGGTTTGCTTTATGAATCTGGGTGCACCTTTGTTAGGTGCATAAATATTTAGGATTGTTATGTGTTCTTGTTAAATTTTTCCCTTCACCATTACATAATTATCATCTTTGTCTTTCTTTACTTTTGTTGATTTGAACTCTAGGTCATCTGATATGGGAATGGCTACACCAGATTTCTTATGGTTTCCATTTGCATGGAATATTGTTTTCCATCCCTTCTCCTTGAGTCTGAATGAGTCCTTGTGGGTTAGATGAGTTTCCTGGAGAGAGCAGATATTTTGCTTTTATTGTATTATCCATTCCACCAGCCTATGTTTCTTCAGTTAGAAGTTCAAGCCATTCACATATATTGAAAGAGTTGATAAGTTGGGTGGAGTCATCCTGTTGCATGGAACTTTATTGCTTTGTTTTATTTCTTGAGCCATTGTGATATCTGGGCCTTGATCTTTATCTTTTGGGTGATTTTACACTGGTCGGTATCTATTGTGCCTATCTGGGTATAATGCAGATCTGAGTACTTCCTGCAGGGCAGGTCTAGTTATGACAAATTTCATGAATGTTTGCTTGTCTGGAAAAGACTTAATTTCTCCATCAAAAGTGAAACTTAGTTATGTAGGCTACAACATCCTAGGCTGGCAGTTGTTCTTTTTATGCCCACTCCCTTCTGGCTTCTACGTTTTCTGCTGAGAATCTGCTGTTATCCTGATGGGTTTTCTCTTTTAGGTCAGTTTTTTCTTATATCTAGTTGATTGTAGATTTTTCTCTATCATTTTGACTTTGGCTAGGTTGGTTACTATTTGTCTCGGAGATGTCCTATTTGTTTTGAATCTGTCTGCAGTTCAATACTGTCTTGTATCTTGATGTCTGGATCTCTGGCGGTTCTAGGGAAGGTTTCTGCAATACTTCCCTCAAATACATTTTTCCTTTTAGCACTTTATTCTTCTCCCTCAGGGACACCTATAATTTGTATGTTTGTTCACTTCGCATAGTCCCACATCTCTCTAAGTAATTGTTCTGCCTTTGTTGTTCTCTTCTCTGCCTCTTTAAATGATTGGGTTAGCTCGAGACCCTTGTCTTCAAGTTCTAAGATTCTTTCTTCTCCTTGGTTTAATCTGTTGCTGAAAGTTTCTGCTGTGTTTTGAATATCCCTTGATGATTCTTTCATTTCTTTAAGTTCTATTATGTCTTTCCTAATTTTGTCTAGTTTTTTAATGAGTTTTTCATTAATTTCCTGAAATATTTTGGGGGCTTCTTTTTGTTGGCTTTCAACTTTCTCTTCAATTCCATTCATTTTATTTGCCATCCATATGCTGAATTTCATTTCTGTCATTTTGACAATTTTCTTGTAGTTGGAGTTCACTGCTGCTGGTTTCTTCTCATCCGAGACCTCTTTTCTCAACTCAGGGATGATAGGTCTGCAGGGCTCCTGTTCCTTCAGGAAACTCTCCTGCTCAATTAGGGTAAGAGGAGGTCACTATTTATGGCTCTTCCTCCCCCCACTCTGGAATATTCATGCTTCAGATGAGGGGCATGTGCACTATAAGCCTGTAATGCAGCCGTTCTGACTTGTTCAGTTCACCTTTGATTGCCTCTGCTCAAGCCTATGCTGAATGTTGTTTGGATTGGGTGTTGGCTTGTTCACCAGATAGTCATAGGATGTTGAATTTCAAAGCTGGGCAAGACCCTTTTCACTGAGGCTTCTGTTGTAGGGATTGCTCTACCCAGGGTCTCCCCAGGGAGGTAACAGCACCAGCTGGATGCGGTTGTCATTTGTTCCTGGGCTGTGTGTGTTTGCTCAAACCAGGTCACATTGTAGTGATGGCTTGAGGCCAGGGGGGTCCCTGGTGGGGCATTGGACTTTGGAGCAGTTCTTCCAGCTGTGCTGCAGTGGTGGAGCCTCTGGGGTGGGGTCTTGTGGTTCAGGTGCAGCAGTGGAGACTTGGGAAAAGTGTCTCAGGCCTGGCGGGTGTCCTGGAGGCATAGAGGTGGAGCCTCGGGCTCTGGCATGACAGTCTCAGAAGTGGGACTTGGGAGGAGTCATAGACAGATCTTTTGAGCAGGGCTGAGGAGCCAGAAGCTGGACCATGCAGACGGTGGGGTTGATCCAACCTGGAGGGTGGGGTCAGGGCTAGGCAGGCAGGAGGCATTTGGGTCCTGAAGGGTGGAGTCAGCCAAGCAAGTGGCGGGCAGTTCTGCAGGCCTAGGGGCCCAGTATATGCCAAGTCAGGAAGGCATATTTTGATTCCAGAGGCCCAGGTACCTCAGAGTTCTTCACTCCCCACCCAGAACCTGCCAAAGCACTTGCCCAAAGCCACTCAGGTGGGAGACTTCTGTGCCCCACTCAGTTCCTGTGCTCAGATCCCATTGTGCTCTAGGGGAGAAGTGCTTGTCTTCAAGCTACCAGGTACAGCTCAGGGAATCCACAAGTCAATCCACTCCCTCCCCAGCCCAGTGCAGTGCACCTGAAAGCTCAGGATGGCTTTAGCTGCCCAATCCCCACCATTCCTGTTGCCTGGTGCAATGGCTTTGCACAAACTCCAAGCAGGTCCCTGGTCAGACCAGGCAGAGATCTGTAGGGACGGTGGAAGCCATCCTGTAGTTCAGTTTGCACTGTGCCAACAGAGTGAGTGCAGCACCCCAGCACTCTATCCTCCTGTTGTTTCATGTGTGTCCTCTGATTTTGTTATATGTATCACCCCATCACCTTATTTTTATTCCACTCTGTGTGTCCCATATTGCTTCTCTGTGATTTGACAGTGCTTCTTCAGAAAAGAATGATCCATATGTAGGCAGCTGCCTGCACCTTTCACTTCTTTCCTTGGGAGGGGTGTGCTGGCAGGCTGTTTGTAGTCAGCCATTTTTTTCCCTCCCACATGTGGCATTTTGATGTCTCCAAATACTTTGTGGAGTTTTCACACTGTCCTTCAATTCTATTAGTTTTGATTCATGTATTATGGTAATTTTGTGTGTATATATTATAATTATTTTGTCTTCCTAGTGGGTTGATTCTTTTATCATCACAAAATATACTCCTTTGTCACTAGTAATATATTTTGTCCTAATGTCTATTTTATTTAGTGTTAGTGTAGCTGTTAAACATTCTTATGGTTACTGTTTGCATGGTATAACTTTCCAATCTTTTACTTCAACTTATTTGTGTTTTCAACTCTAAAAAATATATCTTGTAGGCATCATATTGTTAGATCATATTTTCTTTAATCTTTTCACATTGCAGTAAAAAACACATAACAAGATTTACCATAGATCATGTTGTTTATATCCATTCTGCCAATATATTACCTTTGATTGAAGTGTCAAATTCATATACACTTAAAGTTATTCCTTGGAAGATTTACATCTGCCATTATGCTATTTATATTCTATATGTCTTATGTGTTTTTTACTCTTTATTCCCCCATACTGCCACTTTTGACGTAAATAAATGATTACTCTTGTACCAAATTAATTACTTTGTCATTTATTCTATTGTATCTTTTCTTAGTGGATTTTCAGGAGATTAAAATAAGCTTCTTAACTTAAAACAATCTATTTGGGGGTTCCAGGGAAAGGGTGGTCTGGTAGAGACTTCCTACCTCACCGCTCCCAGGGAAAGAGGTGAAAATCGCCATCGGCTGCCTGCACACAGATCGCTCACTCCGAAAACAGCATTGTGAATTTACAGAGAAACATGGTGGGACACTCAGCCCAAGAAAAGAGGTGACTGGAAGATACTTTCACAAATATTGGAGAGTGCAGGGAATACAATAGACACCAGAGCACAGGAAGGACATGCTCACCAAATCAGCACAGTGCAACCTGACCTACAGGTGGTCACGCACCATCCCCACAGACTTCCCATCCACTCAGTCAGGGACAAGCCAAGAGTTGGTGCAAAGCTGTTGCTTGAGACAGCATGCTCTGTGGAGAGAAAGCAATTGTGGGAACCATACGGAACGCTTGGGTGCACTGTACAGGGACTGTGCAAAGCCAAGTAGGGACTGGGCTCAGATACAGCTACCCGGGAAAGTATGTGGGAATCTGGGCATGGGCACCTAACCACTGGAAGTCAGTGGGAACAAGGCACCGGAGTTGAACAGGGAGCAAAGTGATATGCCCTTGGGAGCTGCTGGCAATTGCTTCCAAGGGACCCAGGTGGGTTTAGAAAAGCTGTGTTCACAGCATGATCTGAACCCTACTGTATGCCAGACTGGCTGTTGGCAGCCATCTTTAAGATCCTCTGCCTGGAGCTGACAGATAGGTCTCTAGCATCACCCCACTCCTGGCCTGGGGGCTCTTCAGCCTGGGTGCAACAGGCTATGCCCTTGGTGGCTGCAGACAGCTGCCACTGTTGGTTCCAGGTGGGAAGAGGTCCCAGATCTGTATCACAAGGACCTTTTTGTATTGTAAACAGTTTGAAGCCAGTCCATCCAGTCCTGCCTCCCTAGCTCTGGCCACCTACATGCATGCTATGATGGTCCTAGTGTCCACTATTCAGGGCCCAGCCCTCCCAGTCATTTTGAAGTTTTCTTGCCATAGTGACTCATTTTGTATAAGTGCCAGTTCTCACGACAACCGAATGCCTCAAGTGCCACAGGCTGAACTAAAGCAGCTCCCCCTAACCCAGGCCACTTTATTAGGGAATTTCCCTCAATCCAAGAGTGCCTCCAGCTGCCACTATTTCCCCATGTGGGAACATCCCCCTGGTGGAGAATTCTGGGGATAGAGACATCCACACCCCTTGCCTAGGGGTCTAGTGGTAGAAAAGCAGTGCACAATTGGAGATCCCCCTATGGGCCAGTGACACATGGAGACCAACATCAGAGGGTCAGACACACAAATGGTGGGAAATCTTGAGAGCCCAAAAGTGGTCCTATTGGAGAGAAAAGTGCCCGAGCTTGTGGACAGGGAAGAAAAAACCTGGCTAGAGATGTCAGCAATCCCACCAGCTGGCCCCTCCCATCAGAAGAAAACCTCCAAGCCCAGAGACAGACAGCTCTGAACTCCATAGAAGTGCCCCATCTAGCAGCTGGATAAGCAACCTCTGAGCTGTGTAGAATTGACTCAATCTAGCTGTCACACTGCTGCCACAAGCTATTTTGTTTCTACACCCACCTCAGGAGGAGCAGGGTCAAAGTAACCCCTGGGAGCTACAAGGCCCCTCCCAAAGTTTGGGGGTTTCATATACCACACCTGTGGGTCCAGAGACTGCCACAGGCACAACAGAATATCTAGGAAACTGGCAAGTCCACACAAACTACAGTCAATGAAAGCAGGAATAACCCCACAACTAAAAATATTGCCTTCCATCTCAAGCTATTAGGGAGCAGTATATTTGTACCCTCAAGTACAATCCACCAGATTGGAGCTCAAGCTGAGAGAACAAACTCACTCCAGTCCACTGGGAAGAGGTGAAGACAACAAGTCAGAGGAAACCCAAGAGGTCCACCAAACTTGCTAAAATACACCTAAGGCATTATGGACCAGTATTCCTTTCCCTGGCTTTGCAAGGGAACGATCATCTGGGGCTTGGAGACAGGGCCATAAAATAGCACTAACACCCACAGCTCTTGACCAAGAGGTCAGATGAGAAAGAATCAGGAAAACAACATAGGAACCATGAAAATTCAGAGCAAAAAGTCACCACAAAAGGACATCATTGTTTCCTCAGCAATGGATACCAACTTAAATGAAATGGGTAGAATGACGGAAGTTGAATTTCATTTATGGATTATAAGAAAGCTCAATGAAATTCAAGAAAAAATTGAATCCCAGCAAAAGGAAACTACAAGAATAATGAAAGAGATGAATGAAAAATTTTCTAAAGAAATTGAAGTATTACAGAAAAATCAAACAGATACTAGAAATGAAAGTGGCGTTAAAGGGTATACAAAACAGAGCAGAATGCCTTAAGAAATGGCTGGATCACACAGAGGAAAGAATCTCAGAGCTGGAAGATAACTACTATGAACTAAATAAATCAGTTGAAGAGAAAGAACACAAAAGCAAAAGACATGAACAAAGCATACAAGAAATGTAGAATTATGTGAAGAGGCCAAAGATAAGAATCATAGGCATCCCTGAGGTCAAGGAAGAAAATTCACTATGGCAGGAAAATCTATTTGAGGGAATAATAGAGGAACATTTCCATGTCCTAGCCAGAAAGCTCAATATCCAAGTACAAGAAGCACACAAGACTCCTGGGAGACTCAACATGAAAAGGCATTCACCATGCCACAAGATTATTAGGCTGGCCAAAGTAAACAAGAAAGAGGCACTCCTTTCAGAAGTAAGGTGAAAACAGCAGTTAACCTACAAAGGGAAATGTATCAGATTAACTAAAGATTTCCCAACTGCAACCTTACAAGCTAGAAGGGACTTAGGACCCATCCTCAGTCTTCTAAAACAAAATAATGGCAAACCCAGGATTCTTTATCCTGCAAACTAAACTTCTTATATGAGGGAGAAATAAAGACTTTTCCAGACAAGCAATCACTGATAGAATTACTGAAGACCAGACCTGCTGTGCAAGAATTATTTAGACCTGCACTGTACACTAACCAATGAAACAGACACCCACCAGTGTATAACTACCCAAAAGGTAAAAGTCCAGAACCCAGATTTCACAATGGCTCAAGAGGTAAAACAAAACAAGAGTCTTCCCAAAAGGATGAACAGAAAAACATCCCAAATATCAATTCTCTTAATAAATGTGAATGGCTTGAATTGACCATTGAAGAGATATAGGCTGGCTGAATGGATAAGAAAATACAAGCCATGTATCTTCTGTCTCCAGGAAACACATATTACACAGAAGGACTTGCTCAGACTTAAGGTGAAAGGGTGGCATACAATTTTCCAGGCAAATGGAAACCAAAAGAAACCTGGGGTAGCCATTCTTATATCAGATGTTATATACTTTAAAGTAACAAAAGTAAAGAGAAAAAGTTGGTCACTATATAGTGGTGAAGGGAAAAATCTTACAAGAAGACCTAATAATCCTAAATATTTATGCACCCAACACAGGAGCACCCAGATACATAAAGCAAATACTGCTATATCTAGACAACATAATAAATAGCAATGGTGTAATAGCCAGGGACTTCAACACCCCACTGACAGAACTGGACAGATCCTCCAAGCAGAAAATAAGCAAAGAAACAATGGAACTAAACAGGACTCTACAACACGTGGGCCTAACAGACATCTACAGAAGACTCCACCCAAATAACACTGAATACACGTTCTTCTCATCAGCTCATGGAACCTTCTCTAAAATTGATAACATCTGAGGTCACAAAATAGATCTCAACACATTTTAAAAATAAGAAAATAATAGAAATCATACCACGTATCCTTTCACACCACAGTGGAATAAAATTAGAAATCAATCCAACAGAAACACACATCTCTATCCAAAAACATGGAAATTAAACAATCTATTGCTGAATGACTACTGGGTCAATGAGGAGGTTCATATGGAAATCAAAAGATTCTTCGAACTAAATGATAAAGGGGACACAAGTTATCAAAATCTATGGGATACAGCAAAAGCAGACCTGAGAGGAATAATCATCTCCTTAAATGCCTACATCTTAAAGACAGAAAGTTCACAAATCAGCAAAGTAATGAATCATCTCAAGGAAATGGAAAAGGAAGAGGAAAGGAACCCTAAACCCAGCAGAAGAAAATAAATAACTAAGATCAGAGCAGAACTAAATGAAATTGAGAACAAAAGAACAATACAGAAGACTAATGAAACAAAAAGTTGGTTCTTTGAGAAGACAAACAAAACAGACAGGCCACTTGCTAGGCTGACCAGAAGCAGAAAGAAAAGGACTCTAATAAGCTCAATTAGAAATGAAAAAGGAGAGGTCACAACTGATATCATGGAAATTCAAAACATCACCTTTGAGTACAATGAAAATCTCTATGCCCAAAAATATGAAATTGTGGAGAAATGGACAAATTCTTAGAAACACACTACCTCCCTAGGCTCAATCAGGAAGAAATAGAATTTCTAAATAGACCAATATCAAGCACCCAAATTGAAGCAGTAATAAAAGATCTTCCAACAAAAAAAATTATTGGACCAGACTGGTTCACACCTGAATTCTACCAAACCTACAATAAGAACTGGTGCATATAGTGCAGAAATTATTCCATAATATTGAGAAAGATGGAATCCCCCCATACTCATTCTACGAAGCCAATATCACCTTGATACCAAAGCCAGGAAAGGACACAAAAAGAACAGTAAACTACGGAACAATATCCCTTGTGAATATAGATGCAAAAATTCTCAATAAAATCCTAGCCAACCGTATTCAAATGTACATCTAAAAAATAATCCATCACGATCAGGTGGGCTTCATCCCCAAGATGCAGGGATGGTTCAACATATGTAAATTGATAAATGTAATTCACCACATAAATAAAAGCAGGAATAAAGATTATATGATCCTTTCAATAGATGCAGAAAAGGCTTATGACAAAATCCATCATCCCTTTATGTTAAGACCCTTAACAATATAGGCATAGGTGGCTCATACCTCTAAATTATTAAAGCCATATGTGATAAACCCACAGCCAATGTCATACTAAATGGGGAAAAATTGAAAGCATTCCCCCTTAAAACTGGAACCAGACAAAGTTGCCCACTATCTCCACTTCTATTCAACATAGTTCTGGAAGTCTTTGCCAGAGCAATCAGAGAAGAGAGAGGAATCAGGGGTGTCCAAATGGGGGCAGAAGAGATCAAACTTTCACTCTGTGTGGACGATATATTATAGCTAGAAAACCCCAAAGATTCAACCAAGAGATTACTGGAATTGATAAATGAATTCAGCAAAGTCTCAGGATACAATATCAATGTACACAAATCAGTAGCATTCATATATGCCAATAACAGTCAAGCTGAGAAACAAATTAAACATGCAATACCTTTCACAATAGCACCAAAGAAAATTAAATATGTAGGAATATATCTAACTAAGGAAGTGAAAGACCTATATAGAGAGAATTATGAAACACTGAGAGAAGAAATCACAGAGGATGTAAACAGCTGATGGAAAACCCTACCATGCTCTTGGATAGGTAGAATTAACATTGTAAAAATGTCTTTGCTACCTAAAGTGATTTACGGAATCACTGCAGTCCCTATCAAAATACCACCATTGTTTTTTGCGGATCCAGAAAAAGTAATTCTACGCTTTGTGTGGAACCAGAGAAGACCCCATCTAGCCAAAGCAATCTTAAGCAAAAAGAACAAATGGGGAGGTACCAATCTACCAGACTTCAAACTATACTACAAGGGTATGAGAGAAACAGCATGGTACTCTCACAAGAACAGACACATAGATCAATGGAACAGGACTGAGAACCCAGTTATAAAACCATCCTCATAATGTCATGTGATCTTTGACAAAGTAGACAAAAACATACACTGGTGAAAAGAATCCCTATTCAATGAATGGTGCTGGGAAAACCGGATAGCCACATGTAGAAATGAAACTAGATCCACATCTCTCACCTCTCACAAAATTCAATTCAGAATGGATAACAGATTTAAACCTAAGATGTGAAACCATAAGAATTCTAGAAGAAAACATCATAAAAACTCTTATGGACATTGGCCTAGGTGAAGAATTTTTTATGAAGACCCTCAAAAACAATCACAGCAGCAACAAAAATAAATAAATGGGACCTGATCAAATTAAAAAGCTTCTGCACAGCCAAGGAAACTATCTCTAGAGTGAACAGACAACAAACATAAAGGGATAATATATTTGCATGCTACACATCTGATAAAGGGCTGATAACCAGAATCTAACAGAAATCAACAAGAAAAAATCAAACAACCCCATTAAAAAAATGGGCAAAGGACATGAACAGAAACTTTTTGAAAGAAGACAGAATAATGGCCAGCAAACATATAAAAAAATTGTTCAACTTCTCTAATCATCAGGGAAATGCAAATCAAAACCACAATGAGATATCACTTAACTCCAGTGAGATTGGTTCATATCAGAAAGTCCCAAAACAACAAATGTTGGTGGGAATGCGGACAGATAGGAACACTCATCTACTGCTCATGGGACTGCAAATTAGTGCAACCTCTATGGAAAGTAATATGGGTATTCCTCAAAGAACTAAAATTAGAACTACCATTTGATCCAGCAATCCCACTACTGGGTATTTACCCAAAGGGAAAAAAGACATTCTATAATAAAGACATCTGCATGCAAATGTTCATAGCAGCACAATTCACAATTGTGAAGATGTAGAAACAACCCAGGTGCCCATCAATACATGAGTGGATTAATAAAATGTGGTATATGTATACCATGGGGTATTACTCAGCAATAAAAAACAATGGTGAATTAACACATCTGGTATTATCCTGGATGGAGCTAGAGCCCATTCTTTGAAGCAAAGTGTCACAAGAATGGAAAAACAAGCACCACTGCTATTCACCATCAAATTGGTACTAACTGATCAATACTTATGTCACACATGGTAATAGTATTCATCGGGGGTGGGCAGGCAGGAGGAGGGTGGAGTGGATGGGAAAACTCTCACTGAGAGGATGCGTGGTGCACAGTTTCAGGGATGTCCACGATTGTAGCCCTGACAGGGGCAGTGCGTGGGCAATATATATAAACAAAGTGTTTTACCCCCATAATATTCTAAATAAATAATAATAATAATTCATCACGATCTGGTTGGCTTCATCCCTGAGATGCAGGGATGGTTGAACTTATGCAAAACTATAAATGTAATTCACCATATAAATAAAAGCGCCAACAAAGACTGTATGATCCTCTCAATAGATGCTGAAAGGCTTTTGACAAAATTCAGCACCGTTTTATGGTAAGAACTCTTAACAACATAGGCATAGGTGGCTCATACCTCAAAATTATTAAAGCCATAGATGATAAACACACATCCAATATCATACTCCACGGGGAAAAATTGAAAGCATTCCTCCTTAAAACTGGAACCAGATAATTTTGCCTGCTCTCTCCACTTCTATTCAGCATAGTGCTGGACGTCCTTGCCAGAGCTATCAACCAAGAGAGAGTAATCAGGGGTGTCCAAGTGGGGGCAGAAGAGATCAAACTTTAGCTCTTCATGGATGATGTGATATTATATCTAGAAAACCCCAAAGATTCAACCAAGAGACTACTGGAATTGATAAATGAATTCAGCAAAGTCTCAGAATACATAATCAATGCACACAAATCAGTAGCCTTCATATACGGCAATAACAAGCTGAGAAACAAATCAAAGATGCAATACCTTTCACAATAGCACCAAAGAATATTAAATATATATGAACATATTTAACTAAGGAGGTGAGATACCTATGTAGAGAAACATATGAAACACTGAGAAAAGAATTTGCAGAGGATGTAAACAGATGGAAAACCCTTGACAAGGAAATACCCTTCCATTATAAACTAACATGCTTGGTGTGAAAACATGTTTCTTGGCCACTGAGAATCTCTAAGGCCCAGATAAAAATCTGGCTCTAAGACCCAACGGAAAACATACTTGTCAAGATATGCCTCATTCTCTGTATTCTGTTCTTGAGTTGAGACATTTGAGAGAAAACACCCTTGCATTAAAAGGTAACCCACTTGCTGTGAAAACATGTGTCTTCACCTCTTAGTAGCTTATAAGGCCTCATAGTATATCTGGTTCTAAAACACAAATGAAAGCATAGCTCTCAAAAGGTGCATTATTATCTGATTTTTTTTAGTGAAAGGAAGCATTTGAGAATTAAGTGGTTTGGCAATATGAACTAACAAACTTGCTAGAAAAACCTTTACCTAACCTAAGGTTAGAGAACATAAGCTAATGTTAGGGCTAAGGTTAGGATTAGGGCTTGTGTTAATTTTAGGGGTAGGGTCAGGGTTAGGGGTAGGCCTAGAGTTAGGGTTAGAGTTAGCACTGTAGCTAGAGTTAGGGGGATGATTAGGGTTAGAACTGAGGCTATGGTTAGTGCTAAGTCATAATGTAAAGGTGTTTCCTTATTAAACAATTCAATACTCTGAAAGAAAAAAAACAGCTGGATGTTCATTTGGTGATAAGTATTCTTTCCTTTGTATACTAGAGCCATATATTTATGTTTGAATCATAGGCACAAACAGGCAAAGAGAAATCTTTTCCCAACAAGAGGTTAGTACATCTTGTTCAAACATGTTCTTTCTCAAATGCTTCTATTCACTGAAAGAAATCACATAAGGATGGATGTTTTGAAAAGAATGCTTGCATTTCTGTTTTAGGACCAGATAGTCTACTAGGCCTTAAAGCTACTAAGAGCTGGAGAAACATGTTTTTGCAGCAGGCAGGTTAGGTTTTCCTATAAAGGCATTTCCTTATGAAACACTTCAATTCACTGAAGGAAAACAGCTGGTTTTTTATTTGTTGACAAGTATGTTTCCATTTGTATACTAGAGTAATATATTCATATTCACCTCATAACCACAAATGGGCAAAAAGAAATGTTTTCCCAACAAGTGGTCAGTTTGTATAGTTCAAATATGTTCCATCTCAAATGCTTCCATCCTCTAAAAGGAATAATATAAGAATGCATCTTATGACAAGTATGCCTGCATTTGTGTTTTAGAACCAGATATTCTACTAGGACTTAAAGCTACTAAGAGCTGAAGAAACATGTTTTTTCACCAGGCAGGTTAGGTCACAATGTAAAGGCATTTCCTTGTGAAACACTTCAATTCACTGAAAGAAAACAGCTAGTAGTTCATTTGTTGAGAGGTGTGCTTCCATTTGTACACTAGTGTCATATATTCTTGTCCATATCCTAGCCACAAACAGGCAAAAAGAAATGTTTTCTTAGCAAGAGGTTAGTTCATATTCTTCCAACAAGTTCCTTCCCAAATGCTTCCACTGACTAAAAGAAATCAGATAAGGATGCATCTTTTGACAAGTATGCTTGCATTTGTGTTTTAAGACCAGATATTGTACTAGGCCCTAAAGCTACTAAGATAAGAAGAAACATGTTTTCTCAGAAGGTGGGATACATCATAATGGATGAGGTTTTCTTTTCAAACACTTTAGTTCACTCAAGGAAAACAGGTAGTTGTTCATTTGTTGACAAGTATGATTTTCTTTGTATACTAGAGCCATATGTTAGCACTTGCCTTATAGCTACAAACAGGCTAAGAAAAATGTTTGCTTAGTAACTAGTTAGTTCATATTGTGCAAACAAGTTCCTTCTCAAATATGTCCACCCACTAAAAGGAATCAGATAAGGATGCATCTTGTGAGAAGTATGCTTGCATTTGTACTTTAGAACCACATATTTTGCTAGACTTTAAAACTACTAAGTGGTGATGAAGCATGTTTTGGAGCAGGTGGGTTATATCATGATATAAAGGCATTTACTTTGACAGGCATGCTTCCCTTTGTATACTACTTTCATATATTCATGTTCACCTCATAGCCACAAACAGGCAAAGAGAAATTTTTCCCAATAAGTGGTTAGTTCATATTGTTCGAACAAATTCCTTCTTAAATATTTGCACCAACTAAAAGAAAGCAGATACGTTTGCATTTTTTGACAGGCATGCTCGCATTTGTGTTTTAGAAAAAATATTGTACTATGGATTAAAGCTACTAAGATGTAATGAAATATGTTTTCACAGCATGTGGATTAGGCCATAATGTAAATGCATTTCCTTGTGAAATACTTCAATGCACTGAATGAGAACAGCTAGTTGTTCATTGGTTGACAGGTATGTTTCCCATTGTATGACTAGAATCATATGTTTACTTTTGCCTCATAGCCACAAAAGGCAAAGAGGAATATTTTCTTAGCAAGTTCTTAGTTCATATTCATCAAACAAGTTCCTTTTCAAATGTTTCCACTGACCTAATGAAATCAGATAAGGATGCACCTTTTGACAAGTATGCTTGCATTTGTGTTTTAGAAACAGATATTCTACTAGGGCTTAAAGCTACTAAGAGGTGAAGAAACATGCTTTTGCAGCAGGTGGGTTATGTCATAATATAAAGGCATTTCCTTGTGAAAAACATCAATTCACTGAAAGGGAACAGCTATTTGTTCTTTTGTTTACAGGTATGCTTCCCTTTGTGTAACAGTGTCATATATTCATGTTCACCTCATAGCCATAAATAGGCCAAAAAAAATGTTTTCTTAGAAAGTGGTTATTGTATTGTTCAAACAAGTTCCTTCTCAAATATTCACCAGCTAAAACAAATTAGATAAGGATGCACCTTTTGACATGTATGTTTGCATTTGTGTTTTAGAATCACATATTTCTCTAGGCCTTAAAACTTCTAAGAGGTGTAGAAACATATTTTTGCAGCAGGTAGGTTAGGTCACAATGTAAAGGCATTTTCTTGTGACACACTTCAATTCATTGAAAGAAAATAGATAGCTGTTCATTTTTTAACAGGTATGCTTCTTTCTATACTAGAGTCCTACATTTACATTTGACTCATAGCCACACACAGGCAGAGAAAAATGCTTTCTTAGCAAGTGGTTAGTTCATATAGTTCAAAAGAGTTCTTTCTCAAATGCTTTCATCCTTTAAAGGAAATCATAGAAGGACATATATTTTGACAAGTATGCTTGCTTTTGCATTTAAAAAACCCTATATTGCATTAGGTCTTAAAGCTACTAATAGGTGAAGAAACATGTTTTCACAGCAGGCAGATTGGATCATAATGTAAAGGCATTTTCTTGTGAAACACTTCAATTCACTGACCAAGATAGCTAGAAGTTCATTTGTTGACAGGTATGCTTCCTTTGTATACTAGAGTCATTTATATAAGTTCACCTCATAGCCATAAACAGGCAAGGAGAAATGTTTTATTAGCAAGTGGTTAGTTCGTATTGTGCAAGAAGTTCCTTATCAAATGCTTCTATTCACTACAAGAAATGAGATAAAGATGCATCTTTTGAGAACTTTGCTTGCATTTGTGATTTTGAACCAGATAACGTACTAAGCTTTATAAGCTTCTATGAAAAGAAAAAAACATGATTTTGCAGCAAGCAGATGAGGTGACAATGGAAGAATGTTTCATTGGCAAACACTTCAATTCACTGACAAAAACCAGTTAGTTTTCAATTGTTTACAGTTATGCTTAACTCTACAGTAAAGCAATATATTTGCTTTCTTCTCATAGCTACACATACAGGCAAAGAGAAATGTTTTCTCAGAAAGTGGTTAGTTCATTTTTTTCAAAGAAGTTCCTTCTCAACTGCTTCCATTCCCTATAAGAAGTGGATAAAAATGCATCTTTTAGGAAGTATGCTTTAATTTCTCTTTTAGAACTAGATAATATACTAGGCCTTGTAAGCTTTTAAGGAAAGAAAAAAACATGTCTTTGCAGCAAGAGATTTAGGTGACAATGGAAGAATATTTCATTGGCTAACACTTCAATTTACCGAAAGAAAAGAGCTCACTTTTCATTTGTTTACAGGTATGCTTAACTCTGTGTAATAAAGCAATATATTCAAACTCACCACATAGCCACAAACAGGAAAAGGGAAAAGTTTTCTGGCAAGTTTTTAGTTCATATTCTTCAGTCAAGTTTCATCTCAAATGTTTCCTTTTACTAAAATAAGTCAGAAAAAATGCATTTCTTAAGGAAGTATGATTGCATTTGTGGTTTAGAACCAGATATTCTACTAGGCCTTATAAGCTTTGAGGAAGAGATGAAATACGTTTTCACTGCAAGTGGCTTAGGTGATAACGGAAAGATATTTCATTGGCAAACATTTCTATTCAATGAAAGAGTAGAGCTAGATGTTCATTTGTTTATCAGTAGGCTAAACTCTGTATAGCAAAATAATATATTTGCATTTACCTCATAGCTACAAACAAGCAAAAAGAAATGTTTTCCTAGCAAGTGACTAGTTCATATTGTTCAAAATTTCCTTCTCAAATGCTTCCATTCACTAAAATCAGTCAGATAAAGATGCATCTTTTAGGATGTGTGCTTCTATTTGTGCTTTTGAAACAAAATTTCTAGTAGACCTTAAAAGTTTCTAGGAGTAGAAGAAACATGTTTTTGCAGCAAGAGGGTTAAGTGATAAAGGAAAGATGCTTAACTGGAAAACACTTCAATTCACTGAAACTAAGCAGCTAATTGTTCATTCATTTACAGGTATGCTTAACTCTGTATAGCAAAGCAATATATTCACATTCACTTCATAGCCACAAACAGGCAACGAGAAATGTTTTCCCAGCAAGTGGTTAATTCATATTTTTTCAAAAAAGTTCCTTCTGAAATGCTTCCATTCACTAAAAGAAATCAGATAAAGATGCATCTTTTGAGAACATTGCTTGCATTAGTGGTTTAGATCCAGAAATTCTAGTAGGCCTTATAAGCTTCTAAGAGAAGAAGAAACATGTTTTCACAGCAAATGGATTAGGTGATAATGGAAAGATGTTTCATTGACAGAAACTTCAATTCACTGAAAGAAAACAGCTAGTTGTTCATTTGTTTACAGAGATGCTTAACTCTTTACAGTAAAACAATATATTTGCATTAGCCTCATAGCCATAAACAGGCAAAAAAGATATGTTTTCCCAGCATGTGGTTATCTAATAATGTTCAACGAAGTTACTTCTCAAGAGCTTCCACTCACTAAAGAGAGTCAGATAAAGATGTATCTTTTAGAACTTTGCTTTCATTTCTTTTTTAGAGCCAGCTAATCTAGTAGGCCTTATAAGCTTCTAAGAGCGGAAGCAGATTAAGTGATAATGGAAAAATGTTTCATTATCAAACACTTCAATTCACTGAAAGAAACAGGTAGATGTTCATTTGTTTACATGTATGGAAAGCAGTATATTTGCGTTTGCCTCATAGCCACAAAGAGGCAAACAGAAATGTTTTCCCAGGAAGTGGGTAGTTCATATTCTTCAAAAAAGTTCCTTCACAAATGCTTCCAATAACTAAAAGAAGTCAGATAATGGTGCATCTTTTAGGAAGTGTGCTTGCATTTGTGTTTTAGAACAAGATGCTCTACTTGGAGTTGTAAGTTTCTGAGAAGAGAAGGAAAATGTTTTCACAGCAAGCTGGTTAGGTGATAATGGAAAGCTGTTTCATTGGCAAACACTTCAATTCACTGATAGAAAGCAGCTAGATGTTTATTTGCTTACAGCTATTCTTAACTCTTTATAGTAAAGTAATATATTCCTATTAAACTTGTATACCCAGACAGGCAAAGAGAAATGTGTTAACAGCAAGTGTTTATTTCATATTGTCAAAACAAGTTCCTTCTCAAATGCTTCTAATACTAAAACAAGTGAGGTAAAAATGCATCCTTTGTGAAGTATGCTTGCATTTGTGTTTTAGAACCAGATACTCTACTAGGCTTTATAAACTTCTAAGAGAAGAAGAAACATGTTTTTGCCAGAAGCACTTTAGGGGATAGTGGGAAGATGTTTCATTTGCAAACACTTCAATTTACTCAAAGAAAGCAGCTAGATGTTCATTCGTTTCCAGGTATGCTTAACTCTGTATAGTAAAGCAATATATTGTCACTCACCTCATAGCTATATACAGGCACACAGAAATGTTTTTCTAGCAAGTGGATAATTCACATTGCTCAAACAAGTTCCTTCTCAAATGCTTCCATTTACTAAAAGTAGTCAGATAGAGATGCATGTTTTAGGAAGTATGATTCCATTTGTGATTTAGAAAAAGGTACTCTACTAGGCCTTATAAGTTTCTAACAGGAGAAGAAAAATATTTTTGCAGCAAGTTGTTTAGGTAACAATGGAAAGCTCTTTCATTGGCAAACACTTCAATTAATTGAAATAAAGCAGCTATATGTTCATTTGTTTACACTTGTTCTTAACTCTGTATAGTAAAACAATATATGTTTATTTACCTCTTAGGTTCAGACAGGCAAAGAGAAATGCATTCTCAGGAAGTGATTATTTTATTCTGTTCAAACAAGTTCATTCTGAAATGCTTCCATTTACTAAAAGAAGTGAGATAGTGATGCATCTTTTCTGAAGTGTGCTTCCATTTGGGTTATAAAACCAGATACTGTACTAGGCTTTATAAAATTCTAAAAGAAGAAACATTTTTTCAAAGCAAGTGGGTTAAGGGATAGTGGAATGATGTTTCACTGGCAAATACTCCAATCCACTGACAGAAGACAGCAAGATGGCAATTTCTTTACAGGTATGCTTAACACCATATGTACAGCAATATATTCACATTTGCCTCATAGCTATCGACACGCAAAGAGAAATGTTTTCCAAGGGAGTGGTTGGTTCATCTTTTTCAAACAAGTTCCCACTCAAATGGTTCCATTTACTAAAAGATGTCAGAAAAAGATGCATCTATTAAGAACTATGTTTGTATATGTGTTTTAGTACCAGATACTCTACTAAGCCTTATAAGCTTCTAAGAGGAGAAGAACCATGTTTTTGCAACAACTGGTTGAGGTATTAATGGAAAGATGTTTCACTGGAAAACAGTTCAATTCACTGAAAGAAAGGAGCTAGATGTTCATTCTTTTAAAGCTATGCTTAACTCTGTGTAGTAAAGGAATATATTCTCATTTGCCTCATAGCCACAGACAGGCAAAGAGAAATGTTTTCCTAGATAGTGGTTAGTTCATATTGTTCAAACAAGTAACTTCTCAAATGCTTCCATTTACTAAAAGAAGTAAGAAAAATGGATATTTTTGGATGTATTGAGATGGAAAAAAATAATAAAACTCACTGAAAACCTTTTACCTTGAAAAGAGAAGCTATAGCCCTGTTTATGTTAGATTGCTTAATCTGCTTCTGTAAGACTGCTTATTATCCTCCTAGTCACAGGAGTGCTTGAAGGCCACAGCTGTTGCCAGAAAGATAATTAGTAGCCGGTTGGCATGACCCAGCTTATGTTCCTACACCAACTCCCTCCCTGCAACTCTCTTATCTGTATGCACCGCTCTGTACCCTTCCCCCTTGTTTTAAGTTATAAAAGACAAGTTCCCCTGACTGGGGGTGCTCAGACTTTGGCAAAAGACCCCTCTGAGCCCGCCGGCGTTAATAGTTAATAAACCTGACCTCTCTGCATCCTCGTGTACCCCTCGGTGTTTCCTTGGACAGCGTAACTCTGGTTTTGGCCGTTACAGTATGAATTCATTTGTGTTTCAGACCAGATACAATTCTGGGCCTTATAAACTTTTAAGAAGAGAACAAACTTGTTTTCACAGCAAGCAGGTTAGGTGATAAATGGAAAGATGTTTCATTGGCAAACACATCTTTCACTGATAGAATACAGTGAAATGACCATTTGTGTATAGGTATGCTTAGCTATGTATAGTAAATCAATATACTCCCACTCATTTTATAGCCATAGACATTCAAAGGGATATGTTTTCCCAGCAAGTGGTTAGTTCACATCGTTCAAACAAGTTTCTCCTCAAATGCTTCTATTTACTAAAAGAAGTAAGATAGTGATGAATATTTTAGGAAGTATGCTTGCATTTGAGTTTTAGAACCAGATGTTCTATTAGGCCTCAAAATCTTCTAAGAGAAAAAGAAACATGTTTTAAAAGCAAGTGGGTTAGGTGATAATGGAAAGATGTTTCATTAGGAAACACTCCAATTCACTTATAGAAAACAGCTAGGTGTTCATTTGTTTACAGGTATGCTAAACCGTGTATGCTAATGCAATATATTCACAGTAACCTCATAGCCACAGACTTGCAAAAAGAAATGTTTCCTAGAAAGTGGTTAATTATTATTGTTTGAACAGTTTCCTACTCATATGCTTTCACTTACTAAAAGAAGTCAGAAGAACATGCATCTATTAGGAAGTATGCTTGCATTTGTGTTTCAGAACCAGAAGTCTACTAGGCCTTATAAGTTTCTAAAAGGAGAAGAAAAATGTTTTTGCTGCAATCTGGTTAGGTGATGATGGAAAGCTGTTTCGTTGGCAAATACTTCAATTCACTGAAAGAAAGCAGATAGATATTCATTTGTTTACAGTTATTCTTAACTCTGTATAGTAAAGCAATATATTCATATTTGCCTCATAGACACAGACAGGCAAAGAGAAATGTATTCCCAGCACCTGGTCAGTTCACATTGTTCAAACAGGTTCCTTCTCAAATGCTTTTTGTTACTAAAAGAAGTCAGATAGAGATGCATCTTTTAAGGAGTATGCATACATTTGAGTTTTAGAACCAAATACTCTACTAGGCCTTATAAACTTCTAAGAGGAGAAGAAACATATTGTTGCATCAAGCAGGTTAGGTGAAAACAGGAAGGGGTTTTATTGGCAAACACTTTAATTCACTGCGTGAAGACATCTAGCTGTTCATTTCTTTAAAGGTATGCTTATCTCTTATATTATAGCAATATATTTGCATTTGCATCATAGCCACAGAAAGGCAAAGAGAAATGTTTTCTCAGAAAGTGGTTAGTTCATAATGTTAAAACAATTCTATCTCAAATTCTTCCATTTACTAGAAGACCCCCAAAGCAATCACAGCAGCAACCAAAATAAATACATGGGACCTGACCAAATTAAAAAGTTTCTGCACAGCCAAGGAAACTATCACTACAGTGAACAGACAACCTACAGAATGGGAGAAAATATTTGCATGCTACACCTCTGATAAAGGGCTGATAACCAGAATCTATACAGAATTTAGGAAAATCAACAAGAAAAAATCAAACAACCCTATTAAAAAATGGGCAAAGGACATGAACAGAAACTTTTCCAAAGAAGACAGAATAATGGCCAGCAAACATATAAAAAATTGCTCAACTTCTCTAATCATCAGGGAAATGCAAATCAAAACCACAATGAGATATCACTTAACTCCAGTGAGATTGGCTCATATCAAAAATTCCCCAAACAACAAATGTTGGCTGGGATGTGGACAGAAAGGAACACTCATACACTGCTGGTGGGACTGCAAATTAGTACAACCTCTATGGAAAGTAATATGGAGATACCTCAAAGAATTAAAAGTAGAATTACCATTTGACCCAGCAATCCCACTACTGGGTATTTACCCAAAGGAAAAAAAGACATTTTATAATAAAGGCATCTGCTCACGAATGTTTATAGCAGCACAATTCACAATTGCAAAGATGTGGAAACAACCCAGGTGCCCATCAATACACGAGTGGATTAATAAAATGTGGTATATGTATACCATGGAGTATTACTCAGCAATAAGGAACAATAGTGAATTAACACATCTGGTATTATCCTGGTTGGAGCTAGAACCCATTCTTCGAAGCAAAGTGTCACAGGAATGGAAAAACAAGCACCACTGGTACTCACCATCAAACTGGTACTAACTGATCAACACTTACATCACACAGGACAATAATATTCATCAGGGGGCGGGCAGGCGGGAGGGGGGTGGAGGGGATGGGAAAAACTCTCACTGAATGGATGTGGGGAGCACAGTTTGGGGGATGACCACGATTGTAGCTCTGACACGGGCAGTGCATGGGCAATATATATAGCCAAAGTGTTGTACCCCCATAATATTCTGAAATAAAAAAAAAAAGAAGTCAGAAAAAAATGCATCTTTTAGGAAGTTTGCTTGCGTTTGTGTTTTAGAAAAAGATACTCTACTAGGCTTTATAAGCTTCTAAGTGGATAATAAACATGTTTTTTCAGGAATTGGGATAGGTGATAATGGAAATGTGTTTTATTGGAAAACACCTCAATTCACCGAAAGAAAACAGCTGAATGTTTATTTGTTTACAGGTATACTTAACCTGTATCTGAAACAATATATTTGCATTTGCCTTATATCAACAAACAGGCAAAGAGAAATGTTTTCCTAGCAAGTGGTTAGTTCAGATTGATCAAACAAGTTCCTTCTCAAATGCTTGAATTTACTTAAAGAAGTCAGAAAACTATGCATCTATTAGTAGGTATACTTGCATGTGTGGTTTAGATCCAGATAATCTACTAGGCCTTATATGCTTTTAAGAGGAGAAGAAACATGTTTTTGCAGCAAGTGGGTTAGGTGAAAATAGAAAGATGTTTCATTGGCAAACACTTAAGTTCACCTCAAGAAAGCAGCTAGAATTTTGTTTGTTACAGCTAAGATTAACTCAGTACGGTAAAGCAATATGTTTGCATGTGACTCAGCCACACATAGGCAAAGGGAATTCATTTCCCAACAAGTGGTAAGTTCACATTGTTCAAACAAGTTCCTCCTCAAATCCTTAAATTTACTAAATGAAGTCAGATAGAGATAGATCTTTTCTGAACTGTGCTTCCATATGTGTTTTAGAACAAAATGCTCTACTAGCCCTTCTACATTTCTCAGAGGAGAAGAAAAATATTTTCTCAGCAAGCTGGTTAGGTGATAATGGAAAGATGTTTCATTGGCAATCACTTCAGTTTGCTGATAGAAAGCAGCTACGTGTTCATCTGTTTACAGCTATTCTTAACTCTGTATAGTAATACAATATATTCATATTACCTTCATAGCCACAGAGAGGCAAAGAGAAATGTATTCCCATCAAGTGACTATTGCATATTTTTCAAACAAGTTCTTTCTCAAATGTTTCCATTTATTAAAAGAAATGATATTCAGATACATCTTTTGGGAAGTATGCTTGCATTTGAGTTTTAGAACCTGTTACTCTACTAGACCTTATAAACTTCCAAGAGGAGCAAACACATGTTTTTTCAGCAAGCAGGTTAGGTTATAACGGGATGATATTTGATTGGCAAACACTTCAATTCACTGAAAGAAAACAGTTACATGTTCATTTGTTTACAGGTATGCTCATCTCTGTATCCAAATGCAAATATTTGCATTCACCTCGTAGCCATACACAGGTAAAGGGTAATATTTTCCTAGCAAGTCATTTGTTCTTACTGTTCAAACAAGTTTCTAATCAAATGCTTCCATTTACTAAAAGAAGCCAGAAAAAAATTTGCATCTTTTAGGAATTATGTTTGCATTTCTGTTTTAGAACCAGATACTCTACTAGGCCTTATAATCTTCTAAGAGAAGAAGGAACACATTTTCACAGCAAGTGGGTTGGGTGATAATGGAAATCATTATTGTTTCATTGGCAAACAGTTCAATTCACTGAGAGTAAGGAGCTAGATATTCATTTGTGTACAGCTATACTTAACTCTTTATAGTAAAGAAATAAATTCGTATTTGCCTCATTGCCACCAACAGGCAAAGAGAAATATTATCCCAGCAAGTGTTTAGTTTATACTATTCTAAGAAGTTCTTACTCAAATGTATACATTTACTAAAAGATGTCAGAAAAAGATGGATCTATCAGGAGGTATGCTTGAGTTTTTGTTTTAGAACCAGATATTCTATTAGGCCTTATAAGCTTCTAGGAGAAGAAGTAACATGTTTTCACAGCAAGTTGGTTAGGTTGTAATGGAAAGATATTTCATTTGCAAACACTTCAATTCACTGAAAGAAAACAGGTACATGTTCAAATTTTTACAGGTATACTTAATTATGTATAGTAAAACAATATAGTATCATTCACCTCATATCCACAGAAAGGCAAAGAGAAATGATTTCCTAGCAAGTGGTAAGTTCACATTGTTTATACAAGTTCCTTCTCAAATGCTTAAATTTACTAAAAGAACTCAAATAGAGATGTATCTTTTAGGAAGCGTGCTGGCATTTGTGTTTAAGAGCAAGATGCTTTAATAGGCCTTGTAAGTTTCTGAGAGGAAAAGAAAAAAGGTTTCACTGGAAGCTGGTTAGGTGATAATGGAAAGATGATTCATTGGCAATCACTTCAATTCAAAGATAGAAAGAAGCTAGATGTTCATTTGTTTGCAGCTATTCTTAACTCTGTATAGGAATGCAGTATATTCATATTAACCTCGTAGCCACAGATAGGCAAAGCAAATGTATTCTCAGCAAGTGGATATTTCATATTGTCCAAACAAGTTCATTTTCAAATGCTTACATTACTAAAAGAAGTGAGGTAGAGATGCTTTTTTATGAAGAATGATTGCATTTGTGTTTTAGAACCAGGTACTGTACTAGGCCTTATAAACATCTAAGAGAAGAAACATGTTTTCACTGCAAGTGGGTCAGGGTATAGTGGTAAGATGTTGCATTGACAAACACTTCCATTCACTGAAAGAAAGCAGCTAGGTGTTCATTTGTTACCAGATATGCTTATTTCTGTATAGTAAAGCAATATATTTGGATTTGCCTCATAGACATATGCAGGCAATCAGAAATGTTTTTCCAGAAAGTGGTTAGTTCACATTGTTCAAACAAGGTCCTTCTCAAATGCTTCTATTTAACAAAAGAAGTCAGAAAAATATGCATCTATTAGGAAGTATGCTTGCATTTGAATTTTAGAACCAGATATTCTTTTAGGCCTTATAAGCTTCTAAGAGGAGAAGAAATATGTTTTTACAGCAAGCAGGTTATGTGATAATGGAAAGATCTTTCATTGGAAAACGCTTCAATTCACTGGAAGATAGCAGCCAGATATTCATTTGTTTTCCCCTATACTTAACTCTGTATAGTAAAGCAATATATTCACATTCACCTCATTAGCAAAGACAGGCAAAGAGAAATGTTTACCCAGCAATCTGTTAGCTCATATTGTTGGAAGAAGGTCATACTCAAGTGCTTCTATTTACTAAAAGAACTCAGAAAAAGATGGATCTATAAGGAAGCATACTTGCATTTGTGTTTTAGGACCAGATACTCTACTAGGCCTTATAAGCTTCTAAGAAGAGAAGAAAAATGTTTTCATAGCAAGGGGGTTAGGTGATAATGGAAAGATATTTCATTGGCAAACACTGCAATTCACTGACAGAAAGCAGTTCAATGTCTGCTTCTTTACAGTTATGCTTAATTCTGTATAGTAAAACTGTATATTCACATTCACCTCATAGCCTCAGTCAGGCAAAGAGAAATGTTTTCTCTGCAAGTGGTTGGTTGACATTGTTCAAACAAGTTGATTCTCAAATGCTTCCATTTCCTAAAGAAGTCAAATAGAGATGCAACTTTTAGGAAGTACGCTTGCATTTGTGTTTTAGAAACAGGTACTCTATAGGCCTTATAAGTTTCTAAGAGAAGAAGAAACATGTTTTCATAGCAACGATTAGGAGATGGTGGAAAGATGTTTCATTGGCAAATGATTCAATTCACTGCCATAAAAAGGCTAGATGTACATTTGTTTACAGGTATGCTTGACACTGTATATAAAGCAATATATTTACATTTACCACATACCCACTGACAGGCAAGGAGGAATGTTCTCCCAGAAATTGGTTACTTGATGTTGTTTGAACAAGGTCCTACTCAAATGATTCCATTTACCAAAAGAAATCAGAAAAAGATGGATCTATTAGGAAGTATGCTTGAATTTGTGTTTCAGAACGAGGTACTCTACTAGGCCGTATAGGATTCTAAAAGGAGAGGAAACATGTTTTTGCAGCAAGCGGTTTAGGTGATAATGGAAAGATGTTCCCTAGGCAAACACTTCAATTCACTGAAATAAAGCAGCTAGATGTTCATTTGTTTACAGCTATGCTTAACTTTGTATAGTAATCCAATATATTTGTATTAGCCTCATAGGCACAGAGAAGCAAAGAGAAATGCATTCTCAGCAAGTGAGTTTTTTAATACTGTTCAAACAATTTCCTTCTGAAATGCTTCCAATTACAAAAACAAGTGAGATAGTGTTGCACCTTTTATGAAGTGTGCTGTATTTGGGTTTTAGATCCAGATACTCTACTAGGCCTTATAAACTTCTAAGAGGAGAAGACACATGTTTTTACAGCAAATGGGTTAGGAGATTATGGAATGATGTTTCATTGACAAACACTTCAATTCACTGACAGAAAACAGCTAGATAATCATATGTTTACATGTATGCTTAACTCTGTATATAAAGCAATGTATTTGCATTTGACTCATAGCCACCAACAGGCAAAGACAAATGTTTTCCTAGCAGGTGATTAGTTCATAATTTTTTAGCAAGATCCTACTCAAATGCTTCCATTTACTAAGAGAAGTCAGAAAAAGATGGACCTATTTGGAACTATGCTTGCATTTGTGTTTTAGAACCACATACTCTACTAAGCCTTATAAGCTTCTGAGAGCAGAGAACCATGTTTTTGCAACAAGTGGGTTAGGTGATAATGGAAATATTACTCATTGGTGAACACTTCAATTCACTGAAAAAAAAAACCCACCTAGATGTTTATTTGTTCACAGGTATGCCTAAATAGGTGTAGTAAACCAATATATTCACATTTGCCTCATAGCCACAGACAGGAAATGAGAAATGTTTTCCCAGCAAGTGGTTAGATCACATTGTTTATACAAGTTCCTTCTCAATGCTTCCATTTACTAATAGAAGTCAAGTAGATATGTATTTAGGAAGAATGCTTGCATTTGTGTTTTAAAACCACATACTCTACTAGGTCTATAAGCTTCTAAGAGGAGAAGAAACATGTTTTCTCAGCAAGCAGGTTAGTTGATAAAGGAAAGATGTTTCTTTAGCAAACACTTCCATTCACTGACAGAAAGCCGCTAGATGTTCTTTTGTTTATAGCTCTGATTAACTCTGTATAGTGAAGGAAAATATTTGCATTCATCTCATAGTTAAAGACAAGCAAAGGGAAATGTTTTCTAAGCAAGTGGTTAGTTCACATTTTTCAAACCAGTTGCTTCTTAAATGCTTTCATTTACTAAAATAAGTAAGAGAGTGATGCATCTTTTAGGAAGTTTGCTTGCATTTGTGTTTTAGAACCAGATACTCTACTAAGCCTTGTAAGCTTCTAAAAATAAAAGAAACATGTTTTTGCACAAGCAGCTAAGATGATAATGCACAGCTGTTTTGTTGGCAAACACTTCAATTCATTGATAGAAAGCAGGTAGATGTTCATTTGTTTCCAGGTATGCTTCACTCTGCATAGTAGAGGAATATATTTGCATTCACCTCCTAGCCACAGACAGGCAAAGAGAAGTATTTTCCCAGCAGGTTGTTCATTCATATTTTTCAAAGAACTTCCTTCTAAATTTTTTCCATTTACTAAAAGAAGTCAGAAAAAGTACATGTTTTAGAAGTATGCTTGCATTTTTGATTTAGAACCAGATACTCTACAAAGCCTTATAAGCTTCTAAGTTTAGAAGAAACATGTTTTCACAGCAAGTGGGTTAGTTCATAATGGAAATATGTTTCATATGCTAACGCTTCCATTCACTGAATGAAAGTCGCTAGATATTCCTTCATTTACAGCTATTGCTTAACTCTGTATAGTAAAGAAATATGTTTACCTTCACCTCATAGCCACAGAAAGGCACAGAGAAATGTTTCTCCAGCAAGTGATTTTTTTTCACATTGTTCAAAGAAGTTCCTTCTCAAATTTATTTTAAAAGTCTGATAGAGATGCATCTTTTAGGAAGTATGCTTGCATTTGTGTTTAAATTTTTTCATTTTATTCATTTCAGAATATTGCAGGGGGTACCAAAGTTTTGGTTACATAAATTGCCGTTGCATCACCAAAGTCAGAACTACATGCATGCCTGTCCCCCAGAAAGTGCACATCACACTCCTTAGGTGTGAATTTACTAATCCCCTCCACCCCCTCCCACCTGCCTGACACCAGTTGAATGTTATTTCTATACATTCATATGTGTTGATCGATTAGTACGAATTTAATGGTGAGAACAAGTGCTGTTTGTTTTTCCATTCTTTTGATAGTTTCCTCAGAAGAATTGGTTCCAGTTACATTCAGGATAATAAAAGAGGTATTTCACCAATTTTTTTGCATCTGAGTAGTACTCCATGGTAAACATATACCACATTTTTTTAATCCACTCATGTATTGATGGGTACTTGGGTTGTTTTCACATCTTTGCAGTTGTGAATTGTGCTGCTATAAACATTCGAGTGCAGATGTCTTTAGTATAGAATGCCTTTTTTACCTTTGTGTAGATACCCAGTAGTGGGATTGCTGGATGAAATGGTAGTCCTACTTTTAGTTCTTTGAGGTATCTCCATATTACTTTCCATGGAGGTTTTAGTATTTTTCAGTCCCACCAGAAGTGTATGAGTGCCCCTATCTCTTGACATCCATGCCAACATTTGTTGTTTTGGGACTTTTTGATAAAAGCCATTCTCACTGGAGTTAAGTGTTATCTCATCGTGGTTTTGATTTGCATTTCCTTAATGATTAGAGATAGTGAGAATATTTTCATATGTTTGTTGTCCATTAGTCTATCTTCTTTTGGAAAATTGCTGTTCATATCCTTTGGCCACTTTTTAATGGGGTTGTTTGATTCTTTCTTGCTGATTTTCCTGAGTTCTACATAGGTTCTAGTTATCAGCCTTTTATAGGATGTATAGCACTCAAATGTTTTCTCCCAGTCTGTAGGTAGTCTATTCACTCTAATGATAGATTCCTTGGCTGTGCAGACTCTTTTTAATTTGCTTAGGTCCCGTTTGTTTATTTTTTTGCTGCTGTGGTTGCTTTTGGGGTCTTCATAAATTCTTTTCCTAGGCTTATTTATATAAGAGTTTTTCCAACATTTTCATCTAGAATTCTTATGGTTTCATGCCTTAGGTTTAAGAGTGTTATCCATCATGAGTTGATTTTTGTGAGAGATGAGAGGTGTGGATCCTGTTTCACTCTTCTACATGTGGCTATCTAATTTTCCCAGTACCATTTATTGAATAGAAACTCTTTTCCCCAGGGTATGTTCTTGTCTGCTTTGTCAAAAATCAGATGGCAATATGAGGATGATTTTATATCTGGGTTTTCAGTCTTGTTCCATTGGTCTATGTCTCTGTTCTTGTGCCAGTACCATGCTGTTTTGGTTGCTATACCCTTGTGGTATATAGCTTGAAGTCTGATAAATTGATGCCTTCCAATTTTTTTCTTTTTGCTTAAGGTCATTTTGGCTATACAGCATCTTCTGTGGTTCCGTATGAAGTGGAGAATTATTTATTCTAGATCTGTGAATAATGATGTTGGTATTTTAATAGGGATTGAATTGAATCTGTAGCTCACTTTGGGTAGTATATACATTTTAACATTATTGATTCTGTCAATCAATTAGCAGGGTATGTTTTTCCATCTATTTATGTCCTCTGCCATTTCCTTCCTCAGTGATACATATTTCTCCCTGTAGAAGTCTTTCACCTGTTTATTTAAATATATTCCTAGGTATTTTATTTTCTTTTTTTAATATTGTGAAATGTATTGACTCTTTGATGTGGTTCTCAGCTTGAACTGCTGTTGGTGTATATGAATGCTACTGGTTTGTGTACATTGATTTTGTAACCTGAGACTTTGCTGAATTTATTAATTTCTGCAGTCTCTTGGCATAATCTTTGTTGTTTTCTGGATATAAGATCATACCATCAGCAAAGAGAGAAAATTTGATCTCTTCTGCCCCCACATGGATACCCTTGATTTCCTTCTCTTGTCTGATTGCTCTAACTAGGACTTCCAGCACTATGTTGAATAGAAGTGGTGATAGAGGGTAACTTTGTCTGGTCCCGGTTCTTAGTGGGAATGCTTTCAATTTTTCCCCATTCAGTATGATGTTGGCTGTGGGTTTGTCATATGTGGTTTTTATCATTTTGAGATATATCCTGTCTATGCCTATTTTGTTAAGTGTTCTTATCATAAAAGGGTGCTGAATTTTGTCAAATGCCTTTTCTTCATCTTTTGAAAAGATCATACGGTTTTTGTTCTTACTTCTATTTATGTGGTGAATTACATTTTTATACTTGCATAGGTTGAACCATCCCTGCATCTCTGGGATGAAGCCCACTGTATTCTGATGGATTATTTTTTTGATGAGCAGCTGCATTCGATTTGCTAGGATTTTATTGAGAATTTTTTGCATCTATATTCACAAGGGATATTGTTCGGTAGTTTTCCTTTTTGTCGAGTCCTTTTGTGGCTTTGGTATGAAGGTGATGTTGGCTTCATAGAATGAGTTGGGGAGGATTCCTTCCTTCTCAATGTTGTGGAATAATTTATGCAGAATAGGTACCAGTTCTTCTTTGTAGGTCTGGTAAAATTCGGGTGTGAAACCATCTGGTCCAGGACTTTTTTTTCTTTTTTTGAAAGATTTTTTATTTCTGATTCAATTTTGGTTCCTGATATTGGTCTGTTCAGGAATTCTGTTTCTTCCTGATTAAGCCTAGGGAGGCTGTATGTTTATGAGAATTTGTCCATTTCCTTTACGTTTTCAAGTTTATGTGCATAGAGATTTTATATTATTCAGAAATGACATTTTGTATTTCTGTAGTATGAGTCATAATTTCTCCTTTTTCATTCCTGATTGAGGTTATTAGATCCTTTCTTTTCTGCTTCTGGTTAATCTTGCAAGAGAGGCCTGTCAATTTTTTTTTATATTTTCAAAGAACAAACTTTTTGTTTTATTAATCTTCTTTATAATTCTTTTGTTATTGATTTCATTTAGTTGTGCTCTAATATTTGTTATTTCTTTTCTTCTGCTAGATATGGGATTTGTTTGCTCATCCTTTTCTATTTCTTTCAGATCATTCATTATATTGTTGATTTGTGATCTTTTTGTCTTTTGGATGTAGGCTTTCATGGGTATGAATTTTCCTCTCCAGACTGCTTTAGCTGTATCTCACAGATTTTGATAACTTGTGTCCCATTTATCATTTATTACAAAGAATCTTTTGATTTCCATCTTAATTTCCTCCTTGACCTGACTATCATTCATCAGTAGGTTGTTTAGTTTTCATGACTTTGTGTAGAGATGAATGTTTCTGTTGAAATTGATTTCTAATTTTTTTCCACTGTGGTCTGAAAAGATGCATGGTAAAATTTCCATTTTTAAAAATTTGTGGGCTACGATGTGATCAGTCTTACAGAATGTCCCATGAGCTGATGAGAAGAAGGTATATTCAGTGGTTTTATGGTGGAATGTTCTGTAAATGTCTGTTAGACCCATATGTTCTAGAGTCCTGTTTAAGTCCATTTTTTCTTTGTTTATTTTCTGTTTGGAGGATCTGTCCAGTTCTGTCAGAGGGATGTTGCAGTCCCAGGATATTACAATGCTGCTGTTTATCATTTTGTTTAGATCCAGTAGGATTTGCTTTATGAATCTGGGCATACCTGTGTTAGATGTGTAAATCTTTAGAATTGTTACATATTCTTGTTGAATTGTTCCCTTTGCCATTATGTAATTACCATCTTTGTTTTTCATTAATTTGTTGATTTGAAGACTATGTTATATGATATGAGAACAACTACACCAACTTTCTATTGATTTCCATTTGCGTGGAATATTGTTTTTGATCCCTTCAACTTGAATCTGAATGAGTCCTTGTGGGTTAGATGTGTTTCCTGGAGACATCAGATACTTGGCTTGTATTTTTTATGCATTCATCCAGCCTATATATTTTCAGTGGGGAGTTGAAGCCACTCACATTTATTGAAAGAATTGATAAGTGGGGTGGATTTCTGTTCATCCTGTTGAATAGAACTTTGTTGTTTTGTTTTATCTCTTGAGCCATTGTGGTACCTGGCTTTTGACCTTTAGCTTTTGGGAGATTTTACACTTGTGGTTGTTTATTCTGCTGATCCGTGAATAATGCAGTTCTGAGTAGTTCCTGTAGGGCAGGTCTTGTCTTCACAAATTCCCTCAGTGTTTGATTATCTGAGAAAGACTTTATTTTCCCTTCATATACAAAACTTACTTTTGCAATATACAGAATTCTAGGCTGGGAATTATTCTGTTTGAGAAAACTGAGAATGGGGCAAGAATCCCTCTGGCTTGTTAGATCTCAGTTGAGATGTCTGCAGTTATTCTGATGGGTTTGCCTTTGTAAGTTACCTGCTGTGCTTATGCCTGATTGCTTGTAGGAACACCTCTTTTGTATTTATTTTGGCCTGTCTGATGACTATGTGTCATGGTGTTTGCCTCTTTGCAATGCATCTCCCAGGAGTCCATTGAGCTTCTTGTACCTGGATATCTAGACTTCTAGCAAGGCCAGGGAAATTTTTCCCAATTATTCCCTCAAGTATGTTTTCCAAACCTTGTGAATTTTCTTCTTCACCCTCAGGGATGCCTATGACTCTTATGTTAGGCCTCGTTACATAATTCTTGTGGGCTTTGCTTATTCCTCTTATTTCTCTGCTCTATCTCTGTGACTGATTTGTTTAATTGAAAGGTGTTGTCTTCAAACTCTGAGATTCTTTACTCTGCCTGGTCTAACCTATTCTTAAGACTTTCCACTGTGTTTTGTAATTCCTTGATTGAATTTTTCATTTCCAGAAGTTCTGTTTGATTTTTCTTTAATAATTCAATTTCTCTAGTGACTTTTTCATTAATTTACTGATTGTTTTTGTGGTTTCTTTGTGTTGGGTTTCTATTTTATCCTGCATCTCATTGAGCTTCCTTACAATCCGTGTTTGAAATTCTTCACCTGTCATTTGAATATTCTGCTTTTGGTTGGTATCCATTGCTACAGAGTAGGTGTTCCCATTTGGGGGTGACATCTCACTCTGATTCTTCATACTTTCACAGTTCTTTCACTGATTTCTTCTCAACTGGAGCAGCTGTTGCTTCTTACTTTTGGATTTTCTTTTTTGAGTTAATGACATGCCAGTTTAATGTCTGAATCAGTAGGTAGTGCTTGTGGATGAGAATCAACCACACCTTGTATGACTGAGTTAGTACATGCTGTAAAGTTTGTGCAAATTGACCTCCCAGTCAGTAGGTAGTGCTGGCAGGAAGGAACAAGCTGCAATGTTGTTTTTGGGTCCTGTATAACATCCCTAGTTCTTCAGGAGGAGCACTCATGTGTCCCAGGTGGTGGATAAGGCCTGAAATTCTAGGTGGGTGCTTATACTCCACCACAGCAGTAAGGAGTGGGGGAGTGAGTCTGGGCAGGATTGGGGTGGGTAAGCCTGCCCTCAAGCTCCACAAATGCTGAGAAGGGATGTGCAGGGGTCAAAGGTACATTCCCCACCTCTGGGCAAAGCTGGCAGTGAAGTGCTGATGTGGCCCCACTCAGCCAGAAACCTACTTGTCAAGGCAGTGCTGTCTGAGACCTGCAATCTGGCAGTCTGGAGAAGGGCTCACTCCTTTCCATCCTCCCCATTCCACAGTGTCTCCCTGGCCTCTGCTAGCAGGCAGGACCTCAAGCCAGCCAAGCTACCACGTGACTGTGGTGTGGGCCAGGAAGTTTTCTGGCCCATAATACCCATCTGAGCTGGGAGTGCTACCTTCCATGGGAGGAGCAGTGCCCCACTAGCGGCCACACTCTCAATCCTGATATTCCCCTGCAGGCACTCACACCTCTCAACACTAATTCACAAATACCCCTCTGAGTCCCCAGGAATACAATTGAGACCTGGGTGTATGGGATCTGGCCTGCGGGCCTGTATCCAGGGCCCCAGAGAGCAAGCCCTGACTGTGCCATAGAGAAAGATGCTGGTCCTGAGTCACCCACAGGGTGCCCAAGCTTGTTCGATGTCTCTCTGCCTCTGGGCATGTCCTACTCTAATGGGGCTTCCAGGCAAGCAGCAGCAGAGAGGGCCAGCTGGCATGGAGCTCACAGTCCATGCACCCCTCAGCATGCTGCAGAACTACAAAAGGAAAGGTGTGAGCCCCACTCCTTGTGGAAGCCTCCATGTGGCAGCTCAATTGTCTCTTGGCAGCTGTGGGTTGGGTAGGGGTAGGGGAAAAATAGTCTGGGTAGAGGAAGGTCCACATTCTCATCATCTCTGACCCTCTCTCTAGGAGGCAGTCTACCCAGAATGACCAGGCTCTGGGGTTACGCAGAATACCCGGGACCCACTGGACCCCTGTGACTCCTGCAGTCTGGGCTAGAGTTAGGAAATGTCTGTGTGGGGACGAGCAAGACTGAACCTGAAGAGTTGAAGCCCCCTGGGGAGTAAAAAGGTGCATGGTGGGTAGAGAACAATATGGTGCCTGCTGTCTGGCTCTGGTCTGTGGGCAGGAGTTGTCCCTGGGGGGATGGGAGACTGGTGTGCTGTCCACAAGAAGCTCCCCACTCACTGGTGGCAACAGTCTCTGGGCTTTTGTGGTCAGAAGGTCTCAACACCATCTCAGGAGCATGCAGATGGCAGGCTTACCTGACCTGGAGGGTGGGGTCAGGGCCAGGAAGGCAGGAGGAAGCTAGGGCCTGGGGAACAGGTTTGGTGCCAAGCAGGCTATAGTCTGCTTCTTAGGCACAATGTTGTTGTGGGTGACAGTTCAGACACGCAGAAGTCACAGCTCTCCTCCTCCCACCCAGTACTTGCCAAAGCAGTTGCCTGAGGCCTTTCAGTGTGGAGCCTGTTGCACCTGGCATGAGAGACACCAAGCCGGGACTAGGAAGGAAACAGAAGCAAAGGGTCTGATCAGGATTTCTGAGGCAGGGGCCAAGCAGATGGTGGGCCAACCTGACCTGCAAGGTGGGGTCAGGGCCAGGCAGGGAGAATATGGCTGGGGCCTGAAGGGTGGGTTCAGGGTGAACAGGCTGCAGTCTGCTTCTTGGGCACAAGGGTGCTTCAGATGGAAGGTCAGACATGTAGAGGTCCTAGCTGTCCTCACCCCACAATTGTGTTTTAGAACCAGATACTCTACTAAGCCTTGTAAGCTTCTAAGAGAAGAAACATGTTTTTGCACCACACAGCTAAGGTGATGATGGAAAGCTGTTTCACTGGCAAACACTTCAATTCCATGAAAGAAAGCAGGTAGATGTTTATTTGTTTACTGGTAAGCCTCATTCTGTATAGTAAAGCAATATATTTACATTTGCCTCACAGCCAGAGACAGGTAAAGGGGAATGTTTTCCCAGCAAGATGTTAGTTCACATTGTTCAAACAAGTTACTTCTCAAATTCTTCCATTTCCTAAAAGAAGTCAGATAGAGATGCATATTTTAAGAAGTATGCTTGCAGTTTTGTTTTAGAACCATGTAATCTACTAGGCCTTATAAGATTCTAAGAGAAGAAGAAACATGTTTTTACACCAAGCAACTAAGGTAATAATGGAAAGATTTATCATTGATAAACTATTCAATTGAATGAAAGGAAGCAGCTAGATGTTAATTTGTTTGCAGGTATACTTAACTATGTACAGTAAAGCAATATACTAGCATTCACCTCATAGCCACAGAACAGCAAGGAGAAATGGTTTTAAAGCAATTGGTTAGTTCACATTGTCCAAACAAGATCCTTCAAAAATGCTTTCATCACTAAAATAATCAGATAGGGATGCATCTTTTAAAAAGTATGCTTGCATTTGCGTTTTACAGCCAGATACTCTATTAGGCCTTGTAAGATCCTAAGGGAAGCACAAACTTTTTTTGCACCAAGCAGTGAAGTTGATAATAGAAAGCTTTATCATCAACAAACACTTCAATTTACTGAAAGATAGCAGCTAGTTGTTCACTTGTATACAGGTATGCTTAACTCTGTATAGTAAAGGAAAATATTTGCACTCGCCTTATAGCCACAGACAGGCAAACAGAAATGTTTTCCCAGCAAGTGGTTAGTTTAAATTGTTCAAATAAATTCCCTTTCAAATGGTTATGCTTACTAAAAGAAGTCAAATAAAGATGCATCGTTTAGGTAATATGCTTGCATTAGTGTATTAGAACCAGGTAATCTACTAGACCCTGTAAGCTTCTAAAATGAGAAGAAGCATGTTTTCCAAACCAGTGGGTTAGGTGATAATGGAAAGGTGTTTCATTGGCAAGCACTTCAATTCACATAAAGATAGCTGATAGATGTTCATTTGTTTACAGGTATGCTTAATCTGTGTAGTAAATCAATATATTGTCATTCACTTCATAGTCACAGACAGGTAAAGGGAAATGTTTTCCCAGCAAGTGGTTACTCATATTGTTCAACAAGTTCCTACAATACTAATCATCTTACAGAGACAGAAAATGCATCTTTTAGGAAGTTTGCATGCATTTGAGTTAGAACCAAATACTCCACTAGGCCTGAAAACAATCTAAGAGAAGAAACATGTATTTTCAGGCAGTAGGTTAGGTGATAATGGAAAGACATTTCTTTAAGAAACACTTCAATTCACTGAATGAAAGTCGCTTGATGTCCCTTTGTTCACTGCTATGCTTATCTCTACATAGTAAAGCAATATAATCACATTTGCCTCAGAGACACACACAGGCAAAGAGAAATGGTCTCCCATCATGTTGTTAGTTCACTTTGTTCTAACAAGTTCCTTCTCAAGTGCTTTCATTTATTAAACAAATTTAGATAGAGATGCATCTTTTAGGAAATATGCTTGCATTTGTGTTTTAGAACCAAGTACTCTACTAGGCCTTATAAGCTTCTATGAGAATAGTCATGTTTTCATGGCAAGTGTGTTAGGTGATAATGGAAATATGTTTCACTGGCAAACACCTCAGTTCACTGAAAGAAAAGAGCGAGATTTCATTTGTTTGCATCAGAGCTTAACTCTGTATACTAAAACAATATATTTCCATCCACGTAATAGCCAAAACAGGCAAACTGAAGTGTTTTCCTAGCAAGTGGTTAGTTCACATTGTTCAAACAAGTTTTCTCAAATGCTTCCATTTACTAAAAGAATTCAGAAAAAAATGCATCTTTTAGGAAGTATGCTTGAGTTTGTGTCTACGACAAGATGCTCTACTATCCCCTATGCCCTTCTAAGAAAAGAAGAAACACATATACACTTCAAGCAGCTAAGGTAAAAATAGAAAGCTGTTTCATTGGCAAACACTTCAATTCAAATAAATAAAGGAGGAAGATGTTCATTTGTTTAAAGAATTATTAACTCTGGATAGTGAAGTGATATATCCACAGTAGCCTGATAACCACAGACAGGCAAAGAAAAATGGTTTCCCTGAAGTGGTTACTTCAAATGGTTCAAACATGTTCCCTCTCAAATGCTTCCATTTTCTAAAAGAAGTCAGAAAAAGATGCATCTTTTAAGTAGTAGGCTTGCATTTGTGTTTTAGAACAAGATAGTGTACTAGGCATTATAAGCTTCTAAGATGAGAAAAAAATATTTTCACAGCTAGTGAGTAAGATGATAATGGAAAGTGGTTTCATTGTCAAACACTACAATTCACTAATAGAAAACAGCTAGATGCTCATTAGTTTACAGGTATACTTAACTCCCTGTGGTACAGCAATATATTCATATTCATCTCATAGCCACAGGAAGGCAAAGGGAAATGTTTACCCAGCAAGTGGTCAGTACACATTGTTCAAACAAGTTACTTCACAAATGCTTCCATTTATTAAAATAAGTCAGATAGAGATACATATTTCAGAAAGTATGCTTGCCTTTGTGTTTTAGAACCAGGCATTCTACTAGACCTAAAAAGCTTATAAGAGGAGAAGTATGTTTTTTTTTTCATTTCAGAATATTGTGGGGGTACAACCCTTTGGTTATATATATTGCCTATGCACTGCCCAAGTAAGAGTCACAATCATGGACATCCCCCAAACTGTGCACCCCACACCCATTTGGTGACAGTTTTCCCATCCCCTCCACACCCCTCCCACCTGCCAGACCTATGATGAATATTATTTCCATGTGTGCACATAACTATTGATCAGTTAGTACCAATTTGATGGTGAGTACCAGTGGTGCTTGTTTTTCCATTGTTGTGACACTTTGCTTCGAAGAATGGGCTCTAGCTCCATCCAGGATAATACCAGATGTGTTAATTCACTGTTGACTTTTATTGCTGAGTAATACTCTGTGGTATACATATACCATATTTTATTAATCTGCTCATGTATTGATGGGCACTTGTGTTGTTTCCACATCTATGCAATTGTGAATTGTGCTGCTATAAACATTTGAGTGCAGATGTCTTTATTATAGAATGTCTTTTTTCATTTGGGTAAATACCCAGTAGTGGGACTGCTCGATTAAATGGTAGGTCTACTTTTAGTTCTTTGAGGTATCTCCATATTACTTTCCATAGAGGTTGTACTAATTTTCAGTCCCACCAGCAGTGTATGAGTGTTCTTATCTGTCTGCATCCCCACCAAAATTTGTATTTTGGGGACTTTTTGATATAAGCCAATCGCACTGGAGTTAAGTGGTATCTCACTGTGGTTTTGATTTGCATTTCCCTGATGATTAGAGATGTTGAGCATTTTTTAAGAAGTTTGCTGGCCATTATTCTGTCTTCTTTTGAAAAGTTTCAGTTCATGTCCTTTGGCCACTTTGTAATGGGGTTGTTTGATTTTTTCTTGTTGATTTTCCTAAGTTGTGTATAGATTCTGGTTATCAGCCCTTTATCAGAGGTGTAGCATGCAAATATTTTCTCCCATTCTGTAGGTTGTCTGTTCACTCTAGAGATAGTTTCCTTGGCTGTGAAGAAGCTTTTTAATTTGATCAGGTCCCATGTATTTATTTTTGTTGCTGCTGTGATTGGCTTGGGGTTCTTCTTCACAAATGCGTTGCCTAGGCCAATGTCCATAAGAGTTTTTCCAACATTTTCTTCTAGAATTATTATGGTTTAACATCTTAGGTTTAGGTCTGTTAACCACCATGAGTTGATTTTTGTGAGAGGTGAGAAGCATGGACCTAGTTTCAGTCTACTACATGTGGCTATCCAATTTTATGAGTTTGGATTTGATTCCCCAGTGTATGTTTTTGTCTACTTTGTCAGAGATCAGATGACAGTATGAGGATGGCTTTATATCTGGGTTCTCACTCCTGTACCATTGGTCTATGTCTCTGTTCTTGTGACAGTACCATGCTGTTTTGGTTACTATGACCTTGTAATATAGTTTGATGTCTGGTAGATAGATGCCTCCCAATTTGTTCTTTTGGCTTAACATTTCTTTGGCTAGATGGTGTCTTCTCTGGTTCCACACGAAGCATCGAATTATTTTCTCTAGATCAGCAAAAAATGATGTTGGTATTTTGATAGAGACTGCATTGATTGTGTAAATCACTTTAGGTAATATAGACATTTTAACAAATGTTGATTCTACCTATCCAATAGCATGGTAGGGTTTTCCATCTGTTTACATCCTCTGAAATTTTTTTTCTCAGTGTTTCGTAGTTCTCTCTATATAAGTCTCTCATGTCCTTAGTTAGATATGTTCCTAAATATTTAATTTTCTTTGGTGCTATTGTGAAAGGTAATGCATCTTTAATTTGTTTCTCAGCCTAGTTGTTTTGGCATATATGAAGGCTACTAATTTGTGTGCATTGATTTTGTATCCTGAGACTTTGCTGAATTCAGTTATTAATTCCAGTAGTCTCTTGGTTGAACCTTTGGGGTTTTCTAGATATAATATCATGTCATCCACAAAGAGTGAAAGTTTGATCTCTTTTGTCCCCATTTGGACACCCCTGATTCCTCTCTCTTGTCTGATTGCTTTGGCAAGGACTTCCAGCACTATGTTGAATAGAAGTGGAGATAGTGGGAAACCTTGTCTGGTTCCAGTTATAAGGGGGAATGTTTTCAATTATACCCTGTTCAGTATGATATTGGCTGTGGGTTTATTGTATATGGCTTTAATAATTTTGAGGTATGAGCCATCTATGCCTGTATTGTTAAGAGTTCTTATCATAAAAGGGTGCTGAATTTTGTCAAAAGCCTTTTCAGCATCTATTGAAAGAATCATATATTCTTTGTTCTTCCTTTTATTTACATGGTGAATTACATTATAGATTTGCAAATATGGAACAATCCCTGCATCTCAGGGATGAAGCCCACCTGATAAAAATGAATTATTTATTTGATTTATATTTGATTTTGGTTTTGTAGGATTTTATGCAAAATTTTTGCATCTATATTCAGAATGGATATTGGTCTGTAGTTTTCTTTTCTTGTTGTGTCCTTTCCTGGCTTTGCTATCAAGGTGATATTGGCTTTGCAGAATGAGATTGGGAGGATTCCATCCTTCTCGATGTTATGGAATAATTTCTGCAGTATAGGCACCAGTTCTTTTTTTATGTTCGGTAGAATTCAGGTGCGACCCCGTCTGGTCCAGTACTCTTCTTTGTTGGAATATTTTTTATTAGTGCTTCAATTTTGGTGCTTGATATTGGTCTGTTTAGGAATTTTATTTCTTCCTGATTGAGCCTAGGGAGGTGGTGTATTTCTAAGAATTTGTCCATTTCCTCCACTGTTTTATGTTTTGGGCATAGAGATTTTTGTAGTATTCGAAGATGATGTTTTGTATTTCTGCGATATCAGTTGTGACCTCTCCTTTTTCATTTCTAATTAGCTTATTAAAGTGCTTTACTTTCTGCTTCTGCTCAACTTAGCAAGTGGCCTGTCTATTTTGTTCATCTTCTCAAAGAGCCAACTTCTTGTTTTATTAATCATCTGTATTTTTCTTTTGTTCTCAATTTCATTTAATTCTGCTCTGATCTTGATTATTTCTTTTCTCCTGCTGGGTTTAGGATTGATTTGCTCTTCCTTTTTCATTTCCTTGAGATGATTCATTAGTTTACTGATTTGTGAACTTTCCATCTTTTGGAATGTCAGCATATAAGGCTCTGAGTTTTCCTCTCAGGACTGCTTTTGCTGTATCCCACAGATTTTGATAACTTGTGTCCCCATTATCATTTAGTTCAAAGAATCTTTTGATTTCCATCAGAATCTCCTCCTTGACCCAATAGTCATTCAGCAATAGATTGTTTAATTTCCATGGTTTTGAATAGGGATAGTTGTTTCTGTTGAAATTGATTTCTTATTTTATTCTGCTGTGGTCTGAAAAGATACTCGGTATGATTGCTATTTTTTAAATTTCTTAAGATCTGTTTTGTGGTCTAGGATGTGATCAATATTAGAGAAAGTTCTGTGAGCTGATGTGAAGAATGTATATTCAGTGTTATTTGTGTTTAGTGTTCTGTAGATATCTGTTAGGCCCAAATTTTCTAGAGTCCTCTATAGGTCCCTTGTTTCTTCACTTATTTTCTGTTTGGAGGATCTCTCCAGTTCTCAATGGAGTGTTGAAGTCCCTGGCTATTTTGGCATTGCTACTTTTTATGTTGTCTAGATCTAGCAGTATTTGCTTTTGTATCTGTGTGCTCCTGTGTTGGGTGCATAAATATTTAGGATTGTTAAATCTTCTTGCAAGACTTTTCCCTTCACCACTATATATTGACCATCTTTGTCTTTCTTTACTTTTGTTGCTTTAATGTTTATAGTATCTGATATAAGAATGGCTACTCCAGATTTCTTTTGGTTTCCATTTTCCTGGAAAATTGTATGCCATCCTTTCACCTTGAGTCTGAATGAGTCCTTGCGTGTAAGATGCATTTCCTGGAGACAGAAGATTCTTGGCTTCTTTTCTAATCCATTCAGCCAGCCTGTGTCTCTTCAATGGGCAAGTCAACCCATTCACATTTATTTAGAGACTTGATATTTGGGGTGGATTTCTGTTTATCCTGTTGGGTAGACTCTTGTTTTGTTTTACCTCTTGAGCCATTGTAAAATCCGGGTTCTGGAGTTTTACCTTTTGGGTAGTTTTACATTGGTTGGTGTCTGTTGTGCTGGTTATTGTGCAATACACATCTAAGCACTTCTTGCAGGGCCGGTCTGGTCTTTGCAAATTCTATCAGTGATTCCTTTTCTGGATCACACAGAGGAAAGAATCTCAGAGATGGAAGATAACTCCTATGTGTTAAACAATTCAGTCAATGAGGAAAGAATACAAAAACATGAGGCATGAACAAAGCATGCAAGAAATGTGGGATTACGTGAAGAGGACAAACAGAAGAATCATTGGCATCCCTGAGGGCAAGGAAGAACAATCACATGGGCTGGAAAATCTACTTGAAAGAATAATAAAGGAAAATTTCCATGGCCTAGCCAGAAATCTCCATATCCAGGTACAAGAAGCACACAGGACTCTCGGGAGATTCAACATGAAAAGGCACTCATGATGACACATAATTATGAGGCTGTCCAAAGTAAACAAAAAAGAGGCACTTCTTCAAGCAGTAAGGCAAAAACAGCAGGTAACCTACAAAGGAAAACCTATCAGATTAACTGCAGATTTCTCAACTGAAACCTTACAATCCAGAAGGGACTGGGGACCCATCCTTAGTCTTCTTACACAAAATAATGGCCAACACAGAATTTTTTATCCTGAAAAACTTAGCTTCTTATATGCAAAAAATATTTTTCCAGCAAGCGGGTTAGGTGCTAATAGAAAGCTCTTTATTGTCCTACACTTCAATACACTTAGAGAAAATAAGGAGATATTCATTGGCTTACACATATGCTTAACTCTGTATAGTAAAGCAATATTTTTTCATTTGCCAAATAGCCACAGACAGGCAAAGAGAAATGTTTTCCTAGCAAGTGGTTAGTTCATATTGTCTACCAAGTTCCTTCTCAAATGATTCCATTAAGTAAAAAATCAGAAAAATGTGCACATTTTAAGATGTTTCCTTGCATTTGTGTTTTAGAACCAGATACTCCACTAGGGCATTTAAGCTTTTAAGAGATCAAAAAAACATGTTTACACAGTTAGTGAATAAGGTGATAATGGAAAGATGATTCATTGGCAAAAATTTATGTTCACTGATAGAAATTAGCTAGATGTTCATTCGTTAACTGGTATGCCTAACTCTGTAAAGTAAAACATAGCCACAGACAGGCAAAGTGGAATGTTTTCCCAGAAAGTGGTTAGTTCACATTCTTCAAACAAGTTATTCCTCAAGTGCTTCCATTTACTAAAAGAAGGTAGATAGAGATGCATCTCTTAGGAAGTATGCTTGCATTTGTGTTTTAGATCCAGATAATCTACTAGGCTGTATAAGATTCTAAGAGGATAAGAAACAGGTTTTTGCAGCAACAGGTTAGGTGATAATGGAAAGATATTTCATTGGCAACCACTTCAATTCATTGAAAGAATACAGCTAGTTATTCATTTGTTTAGAGGTATGCTTAACTCTGTATAGTAAAGAAATATATTTGCATTTGCCTCATAGCCAATCACAGACAAAAATAAATGTCTTCCCAGCAAGTGATTAGTTCATATTGTTCAATCAATTTTCTACTCAAATGCTTCCATTTACTCTCAATAGTCAGAAAGGATGTATCTATAAAAAAGTATGCTTACTTTGTGTTTTATAGCCAGATACTCTTCTAGGACTTATAAGATTCTAAGTGGAGAAGAAAAATGTTTTTGCACCAACTGGGTTAGGTGATTATTTAAAGAAGTTCCATTGGCAAACACTTCAATTTACTAAGAGAGAGCAGCTTGATGTTCATTTGTTTACAGCTATACTCAACTCTGTATAGTAAAGCAAAACATTTGCATATGATTCTTTGTCATAGACAGGCAAAAAGTAAAGTCTTCCCAGCAAGTGGTTAGTTCACATTGTTCAAAGAAGTTACTTCCTAAATGCTTCCATTTACTAAAAGAATCAGACAGAGATGCATCTTTTTAGAAGTGTGCTTGCATTTGTGTTTTAGAACTACATACACTACTTAACCTTATACCTTCTAAGAGGAGAAGAAACATGTTTTCACAGGAAGCAGGTTATGTCATAATGAAAATATGTTTCATTGGCAAACACTTCAATTCACTGAAAGAAAGCAGCTAGATGTTCATTTGTTTACATCTATGCTTAACTCTGTATAGCAAAGCAATATCTTCATATTTGTCTCCTAGACAAAGACTGGCAAAGAGAAGTGTTTTCCTAGTAAGTGGTTTGTTCACATTGTTCAATCAAGTTCCTTCTCAAATGATTCCCTTTATCAAAAGAAGTCAGAGAAAAATGCATGTTTTAAGAAGTTTGCTTGCATTTGTGTTTTAGAACCAGAAACTCTCCTGGGCCTTAAAAACTTCTAAGAAGAGAAGAAAGATGTTTTTGCAGCAATCATTTTAGGTGATAATGGAAAAATGTTTCTTTAACAAACACTTCAATTCACTGAAAGAAAGCCACAAGATTTTCGTTTGTTTACTGCTGTGCTTAAATCTGTATAATAAAGCAATATAATCACATTTGTTTCAGAGATACACACAGGCAAAGAGAAATTGTTTCCCACCAAATGGTTAGTTCACATTGTTCTAACAAGTTCTTTATCAAATGCTTTCATTTATTAAATGAATTTAGATAGAGATGCATCTTTTAGGAAGTATTCTTTCATTTGTGTTTTAAAACCAGTTACACTACTAGGCCTTATAAGCTTCTAAGAGGAGAAGAAACAAATTTTTCCTGAAAGCAGATTAGGCAATAATTGACAGAAGTTTCATTGGCAAACACTTCAGTTCATGGATAGAAAGCAATTACATATTCATTTGTGTGGAAGTATGCTTAACTCTATATGATATAGTGATACATTCACCTTCACCTCATAGAAACAGATGATTGGCTAAGGGAAAGGTTTTCTGATCAAGTGGTTACTTCATATTGTTCAAACAAGTTTTTTTCTCATATGCTTCCTTTACTAAAAGATGTCAGAAAACATGCATCTTGTAAGAAGTATGCTTGCATTTGTGTTTTAGAGCCAGGTATGCTACTAGGCCTTATAAGTGTCTAAGAGGAGAATACACATATTCTCACAGGAAGCAGGGTAAGTGATAATGGAAAAGTGATTCATTGGCAAACACTTAAATTTACAGAAAGAAAGCAGCTAAATGTTCATTTGTTTGCAGCTGTGCTTAACTCTGTATAGGAAAGCGATATATTCACATTGTCCTAATAGCCACTGACAGGCACAGAGAATTGTTTTGCCAGCAAGTGTTTAGTTCACATTGTTCAAACAATTTCCTTCTCAAATGTTTCCATTACTAATAGAAGTCAGAAAAAAATGCATGTTTCAGGAAGTATGCTTGCATTTGAGTTTTAGAACCAGATACTCTACAAGGCCTTATATGCCTTTAAGAGGAGAAGAAACATGTTTCCCACCAACTGGGTTAGGTTATAATGGAAACATGTTTCATTGGAAAACAGTTAGATTGAATGAAAGAAGGCAGCTAGATGTTCATTTGTTTGCAGGTTTGCTTAACTCTGCATAGTGAAGCACTGTATTCACACTCACCTCAGACCCCTAGCCAGGCAGAGAGAAATGCTTCTCCACATGTATTTCCTTGAAATTATGACAAGTTTCTTCTCAAATGTTGCCTTCATAAGAGAACCCATTTTGGGAAACATGTTTTAGGAAGTATAACTGCATGTGGGTTTTACAACCGGATTCTCTGCTAGGCCCTACCATCTTCTAAGAGGAGATGAAACATGTTTTCACAGCAAGTGGGTTAGGTGATAATGGAAAGATGTTACATATGCAAACACTTCCATTCACTGAGAGAAAGCATCTATTTGTCCATTTATTTACAGTTTTGCTTAACTTGCACAGTGAAATGGTATATTCACATTCACCACAGAGCAACAAAGAGCCAAGGAGAAATGCTTCAAATAGTGCCAAGAAGTTTCTTATCAAGTGCTTCCATTTAGTTAAAGAAATGTAGTTTTCTCTACAGAGATGTAGTTTTTAGGAAGTATGCTTGCATTTGTGTTTTAGTACCAGATACTCTGCTAGGCCATAAAAGCTTCAAACAGGAGAAGAAACAAGTTTCCACAGAAAGCAGCTTAGGTGATATTGGAAAGATATTTCCTTTGAAAATTCAAGTATTCACTGAAAGAAACTAAATAGATGTTTATTTTTTTTAGAGGTTTGCTTAACTCTGCATAGTGACGCAGTATATTCACATTCCTCTCGGAGCCCCAGCCAGGGAAAGAGAAGTGATTTCTCAGCAAGTGGTCACTTTAAATACTGCCAACAAGTTTATTATCAAATGCTTCCATATGGTAAGAGAATTCAAATAGAGATGTGTCTTTTAAAAAGTATGCTTGCATTTGTGTTTTAGTACCAGATAATCTGCTAGGCCTTATAAGCTTGTAAGAGGAGAAGAAACATGTTTTTGCAGCAAGCGGGTTAGGTGATAATGGAAAGATGTTTAAAATACAAACACTTCCATTCAATGATAGAAAGCAGCTAGATGTTCATTTGTTCACAGTTTTGCTTCACTCAGCATAGTAAGGCAGTATATTCACATTCACATCAGATCCCTAGCAAGGCAAAAAGAAATGCTTTTCTGCAAGTTTTTCCTTCAAACTGTGCAAACAAGTTTCTTCTCAAATGCTTCCAGTTAGTAAAAAATAAAAGTCACATAGATATGCTTCTGTTTGGAGTATGCTTGCATTTGTTTTTTAGAACCATATACTCTGCTAGGGCTTAAAAGTTTCTAAGTGGAGATGTAACATGTTTTTGCAGCCAGCGTGCTCAGTGATAATGGAAAAATATTTCATATACAAGCACTTCCATTCACAGAAAGAAAGCAGCCGCATGTTCATTTGTTTGCAGGTTCACTTAACCATGCATACTCAAGCAGTTTGTTCACATTCACCACAGAGCCAGGGAAACAGAAGTCATTTATTAAAAAGTGTTTCCTTCACGTTGTGCCAACAAGTTTGTTCTCAAACGCTTCCATTTAGTAAAAGAATTCACATATAGATGCATCTTTTAGGAAGTATGCTTTCATTTGTGTTTTAGAACAAGGTACTCTGCTTGGCCTTCTAAGCTTATAAGAGGAGAAGAAACATGAATTCGCAGCAAGCAGGTTAGGTGAAAATGGAAAGAGTATAATATGCAAACACTTCCATTCACTGAAAGACAGCAGCTAGAGGTTCATTTGTTGACAGGGTTGCTTAACTTGGACAGTGCAGCGGTACATTCACATTCGCCTCAGAGCCACGGACAGGCAAAGAGAAATGCTTTTACTGCAAGTCTTTCCTTAAAACTGTGCCAACAAGTTTATTCTCAAATGCTTTGGTTTAGTAAATATATCACATAGAGATGCATCTTTTAGGAAGAATACTTGAATTTGTGTTTTAGAAACATATTCTCTGCTAGGCCTTATAAGCATCGAAGAGGGGAATAAACATGTTTTCACAGCATATAGGTTAGGCGATAAATTAAAGATGTTTCATATGCAAACAGTTACATTCACTGAAAGAAAACAGCTAGATGTACATTTGTTTACAGGTTTACTTAATCTGCATAGTGAAGCAGTATGTTCACTTTCACCACAGAGCCCCAATCTGCAAAAAAGAAATGGTTTCTTAACTACTGTTTCCCTCAAATTGTGACAACAAGTTTCTTCTCTAATGTTTCCTTCTCTAATGTTTCTCTAATGTAATAGAACTCATTTATAACTGCATATTTTAGGAAGTACACTTGCATTTGTGTTTTAGAACCAGATCCTTTGTTAGGCCTTTAAGCTTCTAGGATTATATGAAACATGTTTTCGCAGCAAGTGGGTTAGGTGATAATGGAAAGATGTTTCACGTTCCAACATATCCATTCAGTGAAAGAAGTAATACAGATGTTCATTTGTTTATAGGTTTGTTTAACTGTACATAGTGATGGCATATATTCACATTCATATCCAATCCCCGGCCAGGGAAAGAGAAGTGATTTCTCAGCAAGTGTTTTCTTCAAATTGTGCCAAAAAGTTTAGTCTCAAATGCTTCCATTTAATAAAAGAAGTCACATAGAGATGCATCTTGAAGGAAGTATGCTTGCATTTGTTTCAGAATCAGATACTCTGCCAGGCCTTATGAAAATCTAAGAGGAGAATAAAGAAGTTTCTGCAGCAAGCGGGTTGAGTGATAATGGAAAGATGTATCCTATGCAAACACTTCCATTTACTGAAAGAAAGCATCTAGATTTCCATTTCTTTGCAGGTTTGCTTAACTCACACAGTGAAATGATATATTCACTTTCACCACAGAGAAATAAACAGGAAAACAGAAATGGTTTCCATCCAAGTGCTTCCTTCAAATACTGACAAAAGGTTTCTTCTCAAATGCTTCCATTTAGTTAAAGAAATCACATGCAGATGCGTCTTTTAGGAAATATGTTTGCAATTGTGTTTTAGTATAAAATACTCTGCTAGGCCTTAAAATGTTCTAAGAGGAGGAGAAACATGTTTTCCCAGCAAGTGGGTTAGGTGATAACAGAAATACGTTTCATATGTGAACACTTCCATTCACTGAAAGAAAGCAGCTAGATGGTCATTTGTTTACAGGTTTGCTTAACTCTGCACAGTGAAACAACATATCCACATTCACCTCAGAGCTCCAGCCAGGGAAAGAGAAGTGATTTCTTAGCAAATGTTTCCTTCAAAATTTTCCAAGATGTTTGTTCTCAAATGCTTCCATTTAGTAAAATAAGTCACATAGAGATGCATAGTTTAGGAAGTATTCTGGCAGTTGTGCTTTAGAACAAGATACTCGGCTAGGCCTTATAAGTTTCTAAGAGGAGAAGAATCATGTTTTCACGGAAAGCAGGTTAGGTGATAATGGAAAGATGTTTCAATGCAAGCACTTCCATTCACTGGAAGAAAGCAGCTATATGTTCATTTGTTTACAGTTTTGCTTAACTCTATAGTGAAACAGTATAATCACATTCGACTAAGAACCCTAGCCAGGCAAAGAGAAATGCTTTTTCTGCAAATGTTTCTATCAAATATTTCTAACAAGTGTCTTCTCAAATGATTCCACTTTGTAAAAAAAAAATCACATTGAGATATGTCCTTTAGGTAGTATGCTTGCATCTGTGGTTTAGAACTAGATACTCTGCTAGACCTCACAAGCTGGCAAGAGGGCAAGAAACATGTTTTCACAGCAAGCGGGTTTGGTGACAATGGAAAGATTTTTCTTAATCTAATGATTACATTCACTGACAGAGAGCAGCTAGATATTCATTTGTTTACAGACTTGTTTAACTCTGCATAGTGAAGCAGTATATTCACACTCACCTCAGTGCCCCAGCCAGACAGAGAGAATGCTTTTCCACAAATTTTTCCTTTACATTGTGCCAAGAATTTCCTCCTCAAATTCTTGTATTTTGTAAAATAAGTCACATAGAGATGAATCTTTTAGGAGGTATGCTTCCATTTGTGTTTTCAAAATAGAAACTCTGCAAAGTTTTATCACCTTCTAAGAAGAGAAGAAACAAGTTTTTGCAACAAACTGCTTAGGTGATAATTGAAAGAAGTATCAGATGCAAAAACTTCCATTCACTGAAAGAAAACAGCTGAATTTTCATATGTTTACAGGTTCACTTAAAAACTGCATAGTGAAACTGTATATTCACATTCACCACACTGCCCCAGCCAGGTAAAGAGAAGTGATTTCTTAGGATGTGTTCCCTTTAAGTTGTGCTAACAAGATTGTTCTCAAATGCTTCCATTTAGTAAAAGAAGTCACATATAGATGCATCTTGTAGGGAGTATGTTTGCATTTGTTTTTTAGAACGAGATACTCTGATAGGCCTTATAAGATTTAGGAGGAGAAGAAAGGCATTTTTGCAGCAAGCAGGTTAGGTGAGAATATAATGATGTTCCATGTGCACACACTTCCATTTACCGAAAGAAAGCAACTAGATGTTCATTTGTTTAGAGGATTGATTAACTCTGCGTAGGGAAGCAGTAGATTCATTTTATTCTCACATGTTTCCATTTAGTAAAAGAAGTCACATAGAGATTCATATTTAAGGAAATGTGCATGCATTTGCACTTTAGGTCCAGATACTCTGCTAGGCCTTATAAGCTTCTAAGAGGAGAAGAAAGGCTTTTATGGAGGAAGCAGGTTAGGTGAAAATAAAAAGTTGTTTCATGTGAAAATACTTCCATTCATAGAAAGAAAGCAGTTAGATGTTTACTCCTTTACCTGTTTGCTTAACTTTGTATGGGGAAGCAGTATATTGACTTTCTTCTCACATGCATCCATTTAGTTAAAGAAGTCACATAGAGAAGCATCTTCTAGGAAGTGTACATGTATTTGTGTTTTTGAACCAAATTCTCTGGTAGGCCTTACAAACTTCTAAATTAGAAGAATCATATATTCATAGTGAGCTGCTTAGGTGAGAATATAAAGGTTTTTCATATAAAAACAATTACATTCACTGAAAGAAAGTATCTAAATGTTCATTTGTTCATACCTTTGCTTAACTCTGTGTAGAGAAACATTATATTTAGTTTCTTCTCACATGCTTCCATTGGAAAAAAAAAGAAACAGAGATGGACCTTTTAGAAAGTGTGCATGCATTTGTGTTTTGCAACCACATACTCTGCTAGGCCTTATAAACTTCTAAAAGGAGATGGAAGGCTTTTTTGCAAGAAGTGGGTTAGGTGCAAATATAAAGATGTTTCATATGAAAACATTTCCATTTACTGAAAGAAAGTAACTAGATGTTCATTTGTTTACATGTTTTCTTAACTCTGTGTGGGGATGAACTATATTCAGATTCTTCTTAAATGCTTCTATTTAGTAAAAGAAGTCACATAGAGAAGCATCTTTTAGGAAGTGTGCATGCATTTGTGTTTTAGAACCAGATACTAGACCTTATAATCTTCTAAGAGGAGAAAAAGACTTTTTCATAGCAAGTGGATTGGGTGAGAATATAAAGATATTTCATATGAAAACACTTCCATTAACTGACACAAAGCAGGTAGATGTATATTAGTGTATGGGCTTACTTAATTCTGTGTAGAGATGCAGTATATTCAGTTTCTTCTCACATGCTTGTGTTTAGTAAAAGAACTACACAGAGATGCACCTTTTAGGAACTGTACTTGTATTTGTGTTTTAGAACCAGATTATCTGCTAGGCCTTATCAGCCACTAAGAGAAGAAACATATTTTCACAGAAAGCTGCTTAGGTGAGAATATAAAGTTTTATCATGTAAAAAAAAGTCCTTTCACTTAAAGACAGCAGCTAGATGTTCATAGTTTACAGGTTTGTTTAACTCTGTTTAGGGAAGCAGTTTATTCAGTTTCTTCATACATGCTTCCATTTAGTAAAAGAAGTCATGAAGAGATGCATCTTTTTGGAAATGAGCATGAATTTGTGTTTTACAACCAAATACTCTTCTAGGCCGTATAAGTTTCTAAGAGGAGAAGAAAGTCTTTATTGCAGGAAGTTGGTTAGGTGAGAAGGGAAATATGTTTCATGTCCAAACACTTCAATTCACTGAAAGAAAGCAGCTAGATGTTCTTTTGTTGATAGGTTTGCTTAACCCTGCTTAAGGATGTAGACTGTGCTTTGTCTCTCTCACCTGTCTTTCAGAGCCAGGGCCAGGAAAACAGATACGCTTGCCCATACAGCATTTCCTTAGCACTGGAAAAGTGAGTGTGTTCTCAAATGCTTCCATTTAGTAAATGAAGTCACACACAGATGCAACTATTTGGAAGTTTGTTGGCATTTGTGTATCAGAGCCAGATAAGCTGCTAGGCCTGAGAAGAGTCTTAGAGGAGAACAAACATGATTTCACAGCAAGCAAGTTAGGTGCAAAGGGGAAGATGTTTCATATGCCAATACTTCCATTCAAAGAAAGAAACCATCTAGATGTTCATTTCTTGACAGGTTTTCTTACCTACGCATAGCGATGCAGCATGTGGTTTCCGTCTCCCACCTGCCTCTCAGAGCAGCAACCAGGCAAAGAAAAATGCTTGTCCAGCCAACATTTCAATCACACTAGGCAAGCAAGTTTCTTCTCAAATGATTCCATTTTGTAAAAGAAGTCACATAGAGATGCACCTTTATGAAGTGTGCTGGCATTTGAGTTTCAGAGCCAGATACGCTGTTAGGCCACAGAAGAGTTGTAGAGGACAAAAAAAAAAAATGTGTTTTCACAGGAAGCAGGTTAGGTGAGAAGGGAAGGATGTTTCAAGCACAAAGACTTCCACTCAATGAAAGAAAGCAGCTAGATGTTCATTTGATGACAGGTTTGCTTAACTCTGCTTAGGGATGTAGCATGTCCTTTTACTTTCTTCCCTTCCCCTCAGAGCCATGGCCAGGCAAAGAGAAATGCTTGCCCTGACAGCAGTTGCTTCCCACTGAGCAAGTGAGTGTTTTCTAAAATGCTTCCATTTAGTTAAAGAAGTCAAGCACAGATGCACCTTTTTGAAAGTGTTCTGGAATTTGTGTTTCAGAGCCAGATAAGCTGCTAGGACTTAGAAGCATCTAAGATGGGAATAAATGTGTTTGCACAGCAAGCAGGTTAGGTTAGAAGGGAAAGATGATTAGTGTGAAAACACTATTATTTACACAAGGAAAGCAGTTAGATGTTCCTTTTATGACAGGTTTGCTTAAGTTTGCACAGGGAAGCACCCTGTGCTTTGTCTCTCTCCCCTGCCCTTCAGAGCCATGACCAGGCAAACAGAAATGCTTGTCCCAGAAGTTCCTTAACACTATGCATGCGAGTGACTTCTCCAATGCTTCCATTTAGTAAAAGAAGTCACACACAGATGAACCTTTTTAGAAGTGTGCTAGCAATCGTGTTTCAGAGCCAGGTGTGCTGCTAGGCCATAGAAGCCTGTAAGAGGAGAAGAAACTTGTTTTTGCAGCAAGCAGGTTAGGTGAGAAGAGAAAGATATTTCATGTGCAATCACTTCCATTTACTGAAAGAGAGCAGCTTCATGTCCATTTGTTGACAGGTTTGCTTACCTCTGTGTAGGGATGCAGCTTGTGATTCCTCTCTCTTACCTGACCCTCAGAGTACCAACTGGGCAAAGGGAATCCTTTCCCAGCCAAAAGTTCCTGCACACTGGGTAAGCAAGTTTCTTCTCAAATGCTTCCAATTAATAAAAGAAGTCATATATAGATGCAACATTTTGGAAATGTGTTCCTATTTGTCTTTTAGAGACAGATAAGAAGGTAAGCCTTAGAAGCCTCTAAGAGGAGAACAAACGTGTTTTCCCAGCAATTGTGTTAGGTGAGAAGGGAAAGATGTTTCATGCACAAACACTTCCTTCCACTGAAAGAAAGCATCTAGATATTCGTTTGTTGACAGGTTTGCTTAACTCTGCTTAGGGATTCAGCACATGCTTTTCTCTCTCTCACTTGATCCTCATAGCCATGGCCAGGCAAAGAGAAATGCTTGCCCAGCCAGCATTTCTTTACCACTGAGCAAGCGAGTTTCTTCTGAAATGTTACCATTTAGTAAAAAGAAGTCACACAGTGATGCCACTTTTGGTAAGAGTGCTTCAATTTATATTTCAGAGCCAGATAATCAGCTAGGCCTAAGAAACCCCTAAGAGCAGTAAAAACATATTTGGGCACAAAGACAGGTGAGAAGGGAAAGATGTTTCATGTGCAAACATTTTTATTCACAGAATGAAAGCAGCTAGATGTTCATTTGTCGACAGGTTTGCTTACCTCTGCATAGGGAAGCAGCATATGCTTTCTCTTTCTTCCCTGTCCCTCAGAGCCAAGACCAGGCAATGAAAATTACTTGCCTTGCTAGCAGTACTTTAACACTGCAAGAGAGTGACTTCTCTAATCCTTCCATTTGGTAAAAGGAGTTACATAGATGGAAATTTTTGGACATGTGCTGGCATTTGTGTTTCAGAGCCAGGTACACTGCTAGGCTGTAGAAGCTTGTAAGAGAAGAAGAAACACGTTTTTGCAGCAAGAGTTTTAGTTGAGAAGGGAAAGCTGTTTCATGTGCAAACACTTCCATTCACTGTAAGAGAGCAGCTACATGTTCATTTGTTCACAAGATAGCTTAACTCTGCTTAGTGATACAGCATATGCTTTTTCTCTCTTCCCTGCCCCTTGAGAACCACAGCCAGGCAAAGAGAAATTCTTGCCCCAGCAGTGGTTCCTTTCTACTGGGGAAGTGACTATCTTCTCAAATGCTTCCATTTAATAAGAGAAATCACATAGAGATGGACATTTTTAGAAATGTGCTGGCATTAGTTTTTCATAGCCAGATATACTGCTAGGCCTTGGAAGCCTTATAGAGGAGAAGAGTCAAGTTTTTGCAGCAAGTGGTTTAGGTGAGATGTGAAAGATTTTTCATTTCCAAACACTTCCATTTACTGATAGAAAGCAGCTAGGTGTTCATTTGTTGATATGTTTGCCTAATTCTTCATTGAGAATCACCACGTGCTTTTCTTTCTCCCCTGCCCCTCGGAAGGACAGCCAGGCAAACAGAAATGCTTACCATGCCAGTGGTGCCTTAACACTGTCCAAGCGAGTGAGTTCTCAAATGCTTCCACTTAATAAAAGTAGTCACATAGAGATGCACCTTATCGGAGGTCTGCTGACATTTAGGTTTCAGAGCAAGATATGTTGCTACACCTCATAAGCATAGAAGAGGAGAGGAATCGTGTTTTAGCAACAAGTGGGTTAGGTAAGAAGGGAAAGCATTTCATGTGCAAACACTTCTGTTTACAGAAACAAACCAGCTAGATGTTCATTTGTTGGCATGTTTGCTTAAATCTGCTTAGGGATGCAGCATGTGCTTTCTGTTGCTCACTTGCCAATCAGAGCCATGGAAAGGCAAAGGGAAAAGCCTGCCCAGCCAACTTGTTTTTCCTAGTGGGCAAGCGAGTGTCTACTCAAGTGCTTCCATGTAGTAAAAAAAGTCACACAGAGACACACATTTTTGGAAGTGTGCTGGCATTTGTGTTTCAGAGCCAGATGAGCTAGTGTGCCTAAGAAGCTTAAGAGAAAGGAAGAAATGTGTTTTAGCAGCAAGCAGGTTAGGTGAGAAGGGAAAGATATTTCATGTGCAAACACTTCCATTCACTGAAAAAAAGCATCTAGATGTTCATTGGTGAACAGGTTTGCTTAACGCTGCTTAGGGATGTAGAATGTGGTTTCTGACTCTCACTTGCCACTCAGAGCCATTGCAAGGCAAAGGGAAAAGCTTTGCCCAGCCAACATTTCCTTCCTAGTGTTCAAACAAGTGTCTTCTCAAATGCTTCCAATTAGTAAAAGTCACATAGAGATGCAACTTTTTGGATGTGTGCTGCCATTTGTGTTTCAGAGCCAGATAAGCTGCTAGGACTTAGAAGCCTATAAGTGGAGAAGAAATGTATTTTCACAGCAAGGCAGTTAAGTGAGAAGGGAAAGATGTCTCATGTGCAGACACATTTATTCACTGAAAGAAAGCAGCTAGGTGTTCATTTGTTGACTGGTTTTCTTACCTTTGTGTCAGAAAGCATCATATACTATCTTGTCTTACCTGCCCATCAGTGACACAGCCAGGCAATAAGAAATGCTTGCCTAGGAATTGTTTCCTTCCCACTGGTCAAGTGAGTGTCTTCTCAAATGCTTCCATTTAGTAAAAAAAAGTCACATAGACATGCTCCTTTTTGGAAGTGTACTTGTATTTTTGTTTCAGAGCCCAGTATGATGCTAATCCATAGAAGCCTCTAAGAGGAGAAAAAATGTGTATTCTCAGCAAGCTGGTTGGTGAGAAGCATAAGCTGTTTTGTGTGCAAACACTTCTATTCTCTGAAAATAAGCAGCTACATGTTAATTTGTTGACAGGTTTGCTTAACTCTGCTTAGGGATGCAGCATATGCTTTTTCTATCTCCCCTGCCCCTAAGAGCCATGGCAAGGTAAAGGAAAATTCTGGCCCCAACAGTGTTTCCTTCCTACTGCACAAGCGAGTGTCTTCCCAATGGTTCCATTTAATGAAAAATTCACATAAAGATGCACCTTTCCAAAGTGTGCTTCCATTTGTTTTTCAGAGGCAGATGTGCTGTTAGGCCTTGGAAGCTTCATAGAGGAGAAGGAACATGTTTTTGCAGCAAGCAGGTTAGGTGAAAGGGAAAGATGTTTCATTTGCAAACACTTCCATTCACTCAAAGAAAAGAGATAGTTGTTTATTTTTTGACAGGTTTGGTTAACACTGCATAGGGAAGAAGCATGTGCATTCTCTCTCTCTCTGATACCCCTCATATCCATGACCGTGCAAACAGAAATCCTTGCCCAGCCAGCAGTTCCTTAACACTAGGCAAGTGAGTGCCTTCTCAAATGCTTCCATTTAGTAAAAGAAGTCACTTAGAGATGCACTTTTTCTGAAGTGTGCTCACATTTGTGTTTCAGAGTCAGATACACAGCTAGGCCTCAGAAGCCTCTAACCAGAGAAGAAATGTGTTTTCACAGCAAGTGGGTTAGGTGACAAGGGAAAGCTCTTTCATGTGCAAACACTCCCATTCATGGAAAAAAAGCAAGTAGGTGTTCATCTGCTGAAAAGTTTGCTTAATTTTGTGTAGTAAAGCAGTGTGTGCTTTCTCTCTCTCCCATGCCTCTCAGAGCCCCAGCTACTCAAAGAGAAATTCTTTCCCCACCAGTGGTTCCTTCTCACTGGGCAAATGAGTGTCTTCTCAAATTCGTCCATTTACCAAAAAATTCAAATAGAGATTGACCTTTTCTGAAGTGTGCTGGTATTTGTTTTTCCTAGGCAGATGTGCTTCTAGGCCTTAGAAGCCTCTAAGAGGAAAAGAAACATGTTTTAGCAGTGTGTGGGTTAGGTGGTAAGGGAAAGATGTTTAATGCACAAACACTTCCATTCACTTAAAGAATGCCGGTAGATGTTTATTTCTTCACAGGTTTACTCAATTCTGCATAGCAAAGCACCATGTACTTTCTCTCTCTCCCCTGCCTCTAAGAACTACTGCCAGGCAAAGAGAAATGCTTGCCCCACCAGAGGTTATTTAACGCTAGGCAAACAAGTGACTTCTCAAATGCTTCCATTTAGGAAAAGAAGTCACACAGAGATACATCTTTTCAGAAGTGAGCTGGCCCGTGTGTTTCAGAGCCAGATATGCTGCTGCATGTTGCAAGCCTAAAAGAGAAGGAGAAAGTTGTTTTTGCTGCAAGTGAGTTAGTGAGAAGAGAAAAATGTGTCATGTGTAAACACTTCCATTCACTGAAAGAAATCTGCTATATGTTCATTTGTTGACAGGTTTGCTTATCTCTGCTTAGGGATGCAGCATATGCTTTTTCTCTCCCCAGCCCTGAAAGCCATGGAGTGTCAAAGAGAAATACTTTCCCAGCCAGAAGTTACTTCCTACTGGCCAAACAAGTGTCTTTTCAAATGTTTCCACTTAGTAAAAGAAGTCACATAGAGATGCACCTTTTTGGAAGTGTGCTGTTATTTGTGATTCAGAGGCTGATAAGCCACTAGGCTTTAAAAGCCTCTAAGAGGAAAAGATATGTGTTTTCACAGCAAGCAGATTAGGTGAGAAGGGAAAGATATTTCATATGCAAACACTTCCATTCCATGAAAGAAAGCAGATAGATGTTCATTTGGTGACGGGTTTGCTTAACCCAATGTAGGAAAGAAGCATGGGCTCGCTCTCTCTCCCCCGCCCCTCAGAGTCATGGCCAGGTAAGGAGAAATTCTTGCCCCGCCAATGGTTACTTCGCCCTTGGCAAGCGAGTGTCTTCTACAATGCTTCCATTTCGTAAAAGAAGACACATAGAGATGCAACATTTTGAAAGAGTGTTGGCATTTGTGTTTCAGAGCCAGATAAGCTGATAGGCCTCAGAAGCCTCTAAGAGAAGAACACATGTGTTTTCGCAGAAAATGGGCTATGTGAGAAAAGAAAGATAATTCATGTGCCAACACTGTTATTCTCTCAAAGAAAGCAGCTACATGTTCATTTTTTGACAGGTTTGCTTATATCTTCATGGGAAGGCATCATGTGCTTTCTTTTTCTCACCTGACCCTCAGAGCCACAGCCAGTTGAAGAGAAATGCTTGCCCAGCATGTGTTTCCTTTCCAGTGGCTTAGTGAGCTTCTTCTCAATTTCTTCCCTTAGTAAAACAAGACAAATAGAGATGCACATTTTCTGAAGTGTGCTGACATTTGTGTTTCTTAGCCAGATACACTGTTAAACCTTAGAAGCCTGTAAGAGAAGAAACATGTTTTCACAGCAAGCATGATAGGTGAGAGGGGAATGATGTTTTGTATGCAAACACTTCCATTTATTGATAAAAAGCAGCCAGATGTTCATTTCTTGACAGGTTTGCCTACCGTTGCATAGGGAAGAAGTGCATGCATTCTCTATCTACCCTGCCCTCAGAGACAAGACCAGACAAAGAGAAATGCTTGCCCAGCCAGTGTTTCCTTCCCACTGGGCAAACAATTGTCCTCTCAAATGCATCCATTTATTAAAGGAAGTAACATAGAGATGCACCTTTTTGGAAGTGTGCTGGCATTTGTCTTTCATAGCCAGATATGCTTCTAGGCCTGAGAAACCTCTAAGAAGAGAAGAAACATGTTTTAGCAGCAAGCTGGTTAGGTGAGAAGGGAAAGATGTTTCATGTGCAAGCGCTCTCATTCAAAGAAAAAAAGTGGCAAGACGTTCTTTTATTGACAGGTTTCTTTAACACAATGTAGGGAATAAGCCTGTGCTCCCCTGTCCCTTAGATCCATGGCCAGGCAAAGAGATATTCTTGCCCCACCAGTGGTTCCTTCACACTGGGCGGGCGAGTGTCTTCTCAAACGCTTCCATATAGTAAAAGAAGTCACATAGAATACAACATTTTGGAATTGTGTTTGCATTTTTGTTTCAGAGCCAGAAAAGCTGCTAGGCTTTAGAAGCCACTAAGAGGAGAAGAGATGTGATTTCACATCAAGCGGGTTTTGTGAGAAGGGAAAGATATTTCAGGTGTGAACACTCCCATTCAATGAAAGAAAGCAGCTAGATGTTAATTTAGTGACAGGTTTGCTTAATTCTGTGCAGTGAAGCAGCATGTGCTTTCTCTCTCTCCCGTGACCTTCGGAGCCACCACCAAGGCAAAGAAAATCTCTTGCCCACCAGAGGTTCCTTCTCACTAGGCAAGTGAGAGTCTTCTCAAATGCTTCGGTTTAGCAAAAGAGGTCACATAGAAATGCACCTTGTCAGAAGTGTGCTGTCATTTGTTTTTCAGAGCTAGATACTTTGCTAGGCCTTAGAAAAATCATACAGGAGATGAAACGTATTTTCACAGCAAGTGGGATAGGTGACATGAGAAAGATGTTTCATGTCCAAACACTTCCATTTACTGATCGAAAGCAGCTAGATGTTCACTTTTTGACAGGATTGCATAACTCTGTGTAAGGAAGCAGCGTGTGCCATCTTCCTCCCACCTGCCCCTCAGAGCCATGACTAAGCAAAGAGGAATACTTGTCCACCCAGCGTTTCCTTCCCACTGGGGAAGTGAGTTTCTTCTCAAATACTTCCATTTATTAAAATGAGTCACACAGATATGCACATTTTTGGAAGTGTGGTGGCATTTGTGTTTCAGAGCCAGATATGCTGCTAGGCCTTAGAAGCCTCTAAGAGGACAAGAAACGTGGTTTCAAAGCAAATCGGTTAGGTGACTAGGGAAAGATGTTTCATGTGCCAACACTTCCATTCAGTGAAAGGAAACTGCTAGATGTTCATTTGTTGACAGGTATGCTTATCTATGCATAGGGAAGTAGCATGTGCTTTGTCTCTCTCACATGCACCTCAGAGCAATCGCCAAGCATAGAGAACTGTGTGCCCAGACAGTATTTCATGCCCACTGGCAAGCAAGTGTCTTCTTAAATGCTTCCATTTAGTGAAAGAATTCGCATAGCAGTGAACGTTTTTGGAAGTGTGTTGGCATTTGTGTTTCAGAGCCAGTTATGCTGCTAGGCCTTAGGAGCCTCTCAGAGGACAAGAAACATGTTTTTCCAGCAAGCAGGTTATGAGAGAAGAGAAGGATGGTTCATGGGTAAACACTTCCACTCACTGAAAGAAAGCATCTAGATGTTCATTTCTTGAGAGGTTTGCTTACCTCTGCATAGGGATGCACCATATGTTTTTTCTCTGTCACCTGTCCCTCAGAGACATGGCCAAAGAGAATTCTTGCTCAGCCAACGGGTCCTTCACACAGGGCAAGCAGTGTCTTCTCAAATGCTTCCATTTAGTAAAAAAGAAACATAGAGATGCACCTTTTAAAAAGTGTGTTGGCATTTTTGTTTCACAGCTATAAATGCTGCTAGGCCTTAAGCCTCTAAGAGAACCAGAAACCTTTTTTTGTAGTAAGAGGGTTAGGTAAGAAGGGAAAGAAGTTTCATGTGCATACACTTCCATTCACTGAAAGAAAGCAAGTTCATGTTTGTTTCTTGGCAGTTTTGCTTAACTCTGCATAGGAAAGCAGCTTGTGCTTTCTCTATCTCACCTGCGCCTCAGAGCCATGGCCAGACAAAGAGAAATGCTTATCCATCCAGCGGTTCCTTCCCACTGAGCAAGCAAGTGTATTCTCCAATGCTTATATTTAGTAACAGAAGTCACATAGAGATGTCACTTTTTGGATGTGTGCTGGCATTTGTGTTTCAGAGCCAGATATATTGCTAGGCCTTAGAAGCCTCTGAAAGGACAAGAAATGTATTTTTGAAGAAAACAGGTTAGTTGAGAAGGCAAAGATGTCTCATGGGGAAAACACTTCCATTTGCTGAAAGAAACAGCTAAATATTCATTTGTGGATAGGTGTGATTAACACTGCGTAGGGAATCAGCATATGCTTTCTCTCTCTCACCTACCACTGGAGCCATGGCCAGGCAATGAGAAATGCTTGCCCAGCCAGGGGTTCCTTACCACTGGGAAAGTGAGTGTTTTCTCAGATGCTTCCATGGAATGAAAGAAGTCACATAGAGATGCACCTTTTTGGAAGTGTGCTGCCATTTGTGTTTCAGAGTCAGATAGGCCACTAGGTTGTAGAAGCCTCTAAGAGGAGAAGAAAAGTGTTTTCACAGCCAGCTGGTTAGGTGAGAAGGGAAAGTTGTTTCATGTGCAAACACTTCCATTTGCTGAAAGAAAGCAGCTAGACATTCATTTTTTGAGAGGTTGCTTAAGACTATGTAGGGAAGGAACATATACTTTGTCTTTCTCACCTTCGACTCAGAGGCACAGCCAGTCAAAGAGATATGCTTGCCAAGCCAGCCATTCATTCACACTGGGCAAGTGAGTGACTTTTTGAATACTTCCATTTAGTAAAGGAAGTCACATAGAGATCCACCTTTTTGGAAATATTCTGACATTTAGGTTTCAGGGCCAGAAAATGCCGGCATGCCTTAGAAGAGAAGAAGAAACATATTTTGCAGCAAGCAGTTTGGGTCAGAAGGGAAAGATATTTAATGTGCTAACACTTCCATTCCCTGAAAAAAAGGAAGTTCATGTTCATTTGTTTGCAGTTTTGTTTATCTCTGAATACAGAAGCAGCGTGTGATTTCTCTCTCTCATCTGCCCCTCAGAGCCATGGCAAGGCAAAGAGAAATGCTTGCCCAGGCAGCTCTTCCTTCCCACTGGGAAAGTAAGTGTCTTCTCAGTTGCCTTCATTTAATAAAAGGAATCACCTAGAGATGAACCTTCTCAGAAATGTGCTGGAATTTGTGTTTCAGAGTCAGAAAATGCTGGTATGCCTCAGAAGCCTCTAAGAAGAGAAGAAACATGTTTGCACAGCACTCGTGTTAGGTGAAAAGGGAAAGATGTTTCATGTACAAACGCTTCCATTCACTGAAAAAAGCAGCTAGATGTTCATTTGTGGACAGGTTTACTTACCTCTGCATAGGAAAGCAGCATGTGCTTTCTCTTTCTACCCTGCCACGAGCCACGACCAGGAAAGATACTTGCCCCACCAGAGGTTACTACCCAAAGGGCAACCAGGTGTCTTATCAAATGCTTCCATTTAGTGAATGAATTCACACAAATATGCACCTTTTCAAAAGTGTGTTGACATTTGTGTTTCAGTGTCAGCTATGCTGCTAGGCCTTAGAAACTTCTAAGAGGAAAAAAAAAAGTGTTTTCTTAGCAAGAGGATTATGAGAGAAGGGAAAGATTTTTCACGTGCAAACACTTCCATTCACTGCAAGAAAGCATCTAGAAGTACATTTGTTGACAGGTATATACTATTCTAGACATGATATTCTTCTAAAAGGAGAAGAAAGGCTTTTTTGCAGGAAGTAGGTTAAGTGAGAATATAAAGCTTTTTCATATGAAAACACTTCCAGTAAATGAAAGCAATCAGCTAGAGGTTCACTTCTGTACAGATTTGGTTACTTTTTTTAGAAGAGAAGTAACCTAGAGATGCTTCTTATAGGAAGTGAACATGCTTTTTCTCGTAGAATCAAATACTTTGCTAGGCATGGTATGCTTCAAAAAGAAGGAAAAAGGCTTTTTCTCAGGAGTGGGTTAAGCAAGAATGTAAAGCTTTTTCATATGAAACACTTCTTCTAAAAGAAGACTAGATGTTCCTTGGTACAGTTGCTTAAATCGTGCATAGAGCAGTATAACAGTTGTCCTCACTGCTTCCTTAGTAAAAAAGTGACATAGAGATTTATCTTTTGGAGTGTACTCTATTGGCTTGTAGAAGAGATTTCAGCTGTACTTATAGCTTCTAAGCAAGAGAAGCATTTTGTAGCAGCAGTTAAGTGAGAATTAAAGACATTCAATAAAACACTTCTCACTGAAAAATCAGTGAAGTCACTTGTGTACAGGTTTTCTTACTCTGTGTATGGAAGCAATATATCCCGTTTTTTCTAAATGTTTCTATTTAGAAAAAGTCACCTAGCCATGCTTCTTTTAGGAAGTGTACATGCCTATTTGTTGTAGAATCAAATACTCTGCTAGGTGTGATATTCTTCTAAGAGTAGAAGAAAGGCTTTTTATCAGTAATCTGCATAAGTGAGTTATGTAAATCTTTTTCATAGGAAAATACTTCCATTCACTGAAAGAAAGCAGATAGAGGTTCACTTGTGTACAGGTTTGGTTAACTCTCTGTATGGAAGCAGTGTTTCAGATTGTTCTCAAATGCTTCCATTAGTAAAAGAAGTGACATAGAGATTCATCTTATAGGAACTGTACTTTTATTTGGCTTGTAGAACCAGATTCTTGGCTAGTCCTTATAAGCTTCTAAGAAAAACAGAAAAGCATTTTTGCAGCAAGCACATTAAGTGAGAATATAAAGATGTTTCATATGAAAACACTTCCATTCACTGAAAGAAAGCAGCTAGATGATCACTTGTGTACAGGTAAGCCTTACTCTGTGTATGGAAGTAGTATATACAGTTTGTTCTCACATACTTCAATAAGTGAATGAAGTTACTTACAGATGCATCTTTTTGGAAGTATAGTTGCATTTGGGTTGTAGAACAAGATTCTCAGCTAATAAGAAGATTCTATGCAGAGAAGAAATGAGGTTCCCTAGCAAGTAGATTAAGTGAGAATATAAAGATGATTCATACAAAAACACTTCTATTCATATGCAGCTTCTTTCTTTCAGTGAATGGAAATGTTTTCATATGAAAAACCTTTACATTCTCAGTTAACCCACTTCCTGCAAAAAAGCCTTTCTTCTCCTTTGAGAAGTATATCACGCCTAGCACAGTATTTGATTCTATAACAAACAGGCACGCACACATCCTAAGGGAAGCGTCTCCCTCTCAACTTCATTTCTAAATGGAAGCATGTGCAAACAAACAGAATATACTTCTCCCATACGCCGATTTATGCAAACCTGTACACAAATAAACGTCTAGCTGCTTTCTTTCAGTGAATAGAAGTGTTTTCATATGAAACATCTTTATATTCTCACTTAATCTGCTTGCCATGAAAATGCATTTCTACTCCACTTAGAAGCTTATAAGGACTAGCCAAGAATCTGGTTCTATAAGCTAAAATGTCTTTCCTTACCATTTAGAAGCATATCACGACTAGAAAAGAATTTCATTCTACAACAAATCATGCACACTTCCTAAAAGGAGCATCTCTAGGTGACTTCTTTTTAGATAGATGCATATGAGAACAAACAATATATACTGCTTCCATATACAGTGTTAAGCAAATCTGTATACATGTGAACCTCTAGCTGATTTGTTTCAGTGAATTTAACTGTTTTCATATGAAACATCTTTGTATTCTCTCTTATCCCACTTGCTAGGAAAATGCCATTCTTCTCAGCTTGGAAGTTGATAAGTACTAGCTGAGAATCTGGTTCTACAACCCAAATGCAAGTATGCTTACTAAAAGATGCATCTCTATGTGACTGATTTTCCAATTAGAGGCATGTGAGAACAAACGGAATGTATACTTCCATACACAGAGTTAAATAAACCTGTAAAAAAGTGAACCTCTCCCTGCTTTCTTTCAGAGAATGGAAGTGTTTTCATATGAAAAATCTTTACGTTCTCACTTAACCCACTTCCTTCAAGAAAGCCTTTGTTTTCCTTTTAGAAGTCTATCACACCTAGCAGAGCATTTGATTCTACAACAAAAAGGCATGCACACCTAACTACATGTGGCATCTCTAGGTGACTTCTACTCTAAATAGAAGCATGTGAGAACATAGAGAATATATAGCTTCCTTACACAGAGTTAAGCAAACCTGTAGACAAGTGAACATCTAGGTGTTTTATTTCAGTGAATTTAAATGTTTTCATATGAATCATCTTTATATTCTCACTAAACCTCTTGCTATGAAAACGCCTTTCTACTTCACATAGAAGATTATATCACTAGCTGAGAATGTGCTTTTGCAACTACAGTTCCTAAGAGATGAATCTCTATGTCATTTCTTTACTAAGGGAGGCCTGTGGGAATAGCTCTATATACTGATTCAGTACACAAAGGGAACCACACCTGTATGCAAGTGAACCTCTAGCTGCTTTCTTTCATCGAATGGAAGTGTTTTCAGATGAAAAAGCTTTATATTCTCACTTAATCCACTTCCTGCAAAAAAGCCTTTCTTTTCCTTTTAGAAGCATATCACATCTAACAGAATATTTGATTCAAAAACAAAAAAGCATGTTTACTTCCTAAGAGAAGCATCTCTGTGACTTTTATCTAAATGGAAGCATGTGAGAACAAACAGAATACACTGTTTACAAACACAGAGTTATGCAAACCTGTACACAAATAAACATCTAGCTGCTTTCTTTCACTGAATAGGAGTGTTTTCATAGGAAACATCTTTATATTCTCACTGAATCTGCTTGAGACAAAAATGCCTTTCCACTCTGCTTAGAATCTTAGAAGTACTAGCCAAGAATCTGGTTCTACAATCCCAATACAAATACACTTCCTAAAAGAAGAATCTCTATGTCACTTACTTTACTAATGGAAGCATGCGAGTACAATCTGTACATACTCCTTCCATGTAAAGAGTTAAGCAAACCAGCGCAAAAGAGATCCTCCAAATATTTTCTTTCAGTGAATTGAAGTGTTTTCATATGAGAAAGCTTTACATTCTCACTTAAACCGCTTCCTGTAAAAAAGCCTTTGTTTTCCTTTTAGAAACCCATGACGCCTAACAGAATATTTGATTCTACAACAAAAAGGCACACACAATTCCTAAAACAAGCATCTGTAGGTGAGTTCTTTTCTATATACAAGCATGTGAGAACAAAGAGAATATACAGCTTCCATACACAGAGTTAAGCAAACCTGTGCACAAGTTAACTTCTAGGTGATTTTGTTCAGTGAATACAAGTGTTTTCATATGAAAGATATTTATTATCTTACATAATCTGCTTGCTACGAAAATGCCTTTCTTCTCTGTGTAGAAGCTTATATTACTAGCTGTGAATCCGGTTCCACATGCCAAATACAAGTGCACTTCCTAAAGATGAATCTCTATGTCACTTCTTTTACTAATGGGCACATGTGAGAACAATCTGTATATACTCAATCCATACACAGAGTTAAGCAAACTTGTACACAAGTGAATATCTAGCTGCTTTCTTTCAGTTGGTAGAACTGTTTTCAAATGAAAAAGCTTTACATTATCACTTAAGCCACTTCCTGCAAAGAAGCCTTTGTTTTCCTTTTAGAAGACTAATCAGCCCAGCAAAGTATTTGATTCTAAAACAAAAAGGCATGAGCTCTTACTAAACCAATCATCTCTAAGTGACATCTTTTCTAAATAGGAGCATGTGGGAACAAATTGAATACACAGCTTCCATACGCTGAGTTAAGCAAACCTGTACACAAGTGAAACTCTAGGTGCTTTCTTTCAGCAAAGAAAGTGTTTTCATATGAAAATGCTTAAATTCTGACTTAACCCATTTCCTGTGAAAAAGCCTTTGTTTTCCATTTAGAAGCTTATCACACCTAGCAGAGTATTTGATACTACAACAAAAAGGCATGCACACTTTCCAAAATAAGCATCTGTCAACAGAAAAGAAGATGAACTCTGTAAAATAATTTTAAAGAGGTTTATTCTGAGCCAAATTTCAGGACGATGACCTGGAGCCACACCCAAGAAGCCTTGAACAAGTGGACTTGCTGTGGTTGTGTTACAGTTTGGTTTTATACATTTGAGGGAGGAAGGGATTACAGGTAAAATCATAAATCAATACATGGATGGCATACATTGCTTTGGCCCAAAAAGGTGGGCCATCTCGAAGTGGGGGCTTACAGGTTATAGGTGGGTTTAAAGACTCCTGGACTTGTAATTGGTTAAAAAATGAAGCTTTGTCTAAAGGCTTGGAATGTTTTAGATAAGGAAGGGACAAGTCACTGGACTTATATTCATTGTGTAAATTGAGGACCTGCAGGTTTGTCTTTCATAGCCTCAGGCCTGTTGATGAGTTACAAAGGACATCTCCAAGAGGGGAGGGGGGCATGGTGAGGCATGTCTGACCTCCCTCCTCCTGGCAGACAATTTAGTTTTAGGATATACCCTTGAGCAGGAGAGGGTCCATTCAGTCATCTTGTAGGGGGGAAGCCTTTTATTTAGTTTTAGTTCACAATTCCCCCCTTTTGGCCAAGACCTGCCAGAGGCAGCATCTAAGGTCAAACTCTTGTTTTGTCCCATCATCACTGGGGTGGTGTGGCTACCTGCCCCAGGTCCATCCAAGGCCTGCAGTGGGACCCCTGTGGCCAAGATGACTGAATAGCCAAAGGGGCTTGCAGCCAATAAAATGTTTTAGGCCAGACAGGACTGGAGGTGGACAGGCACTCATCAACCTTTTAAAGCCTTCTGGGAAACACGAAGAGTAAAAACCAAAATGTTAAAGGCAAGGCTACCTAATTAATTTATCTATAAGTGTTGAGCTACTATATTCTTGGCTTTAGTTGCAGATTTGTAGCAAACATAAGCATTGTTAACCATTCAAACAAAGGAATTTAGAAACTTTTGTTATGTCACAATATTTTTGTCTCTTTAGTAATTTGTCCTGAGATGGCCGATAAATTAGCCACTTGTCACTTGTTATCTCCTTTTACACAAACCCTATAACTAAGAACAATTATACTCAGGAAGTTCTAAGTCTATGGGAAGCAGGAAAATTTCTTTATGATTGGGATGGATATCTGTACCACATGGCCTGAAAAGGCAAAGTTTCTTCAGTTAGTATTTGTTTGGGCTTATGTGTGCCCCTCCTTGATCTGGAAGGTCTAAACTAATTCCATCCCTCCTAATCAGCCCTTACACTCTCACATGCCCCATCTTGTCTTCCACAATAGTTCTGAGCCTAGAGGGAGGATGTTTGAACAGGGCACCAGCAGCCAGCAGGGAATAACAGGTTGGGCCTGGGCCTGACAGGATTCAATAGTTTAAATTCCTGGATATATCAGGTAAAATTGTTATTTACTTAAAAATTGTCAGGACTCGGGAAAACAAAGCAAGAGAATCAGTAATGTTTTAAATAACAAGTCATAAAATTTAGTTCAGTCTCATGAGGTTGAGTTAGTGATACTCATGGACATATCAGGTTTCTAATTAAAGTCCTGGAAGTTTGTTCTGTTTTAGTCCAATGGTATATAATCTCCAAAGTTATCAGAAACCTATATTCAAGAGAACTTTGTCCTATCCATGACATTCCTTGAAGGAGTAAACTTTGGACTTAGCCAGTTAAAAAAAAAATTCTTTCTGAGATGAATCACAGTAAAATAAAAACTTAGACTGGTCATGGTTAAAGAGACAGCTGTCAAATAAGGTTGGTTATTTTTGTGATATATGGCAATTAAACATAATATAGCATACACCAAGACATATCAGTATTTTATAATATTAGAACATATATTAATAACATGTTTATACAAATATAATCCAACAAAGGTTAAGCACATTTCATATTTAACAATGCTTCCTGTACAGTTAACATGTCAAATAAGCCTAAATATGTCTCTCTTAGACTTTCAGTGGCCTTAATATATAAAGAGTTAGTTTGAAGCCAAAAGGCTGGATTTAGAATTTGGGTTTTTGAAAGTTTGTCAAATATCAAAGGCTTGAAAACTTTGTTCAAGCCACTATGAAATAATGGTCATTTATTTAACCAAGAGAAATAGTCATTAAAAGATTCTAAAGGTAATAAAGGAAGATATGGGTATAAACCTTAACCCTCAAAGCTTAGATTTTTAGTACGCAAAAACCTAATAAAGAAACAGGTTATAGAATCCAAATGAGTACATTATGTAATTTCATTAAGAGCAAATTAATATCTCAAGAAAACTTTGTTTTAACTAAAATTTACCTAATTAATTATAGCAACTGGATCACATACAAAATTCCTTCATAAATTCCTTTTATAAACTCTATCCAAACTTTCATGGACCATTTATAAAACATGGCTAAAAACTTTGTTTTGTCCTAACTTTCCCATTTCCTAAATAACCAGTCATTTAAGGCAAAAAATTTCAGACAAGATTCTTTCTTTACAATATTAATCTCCTTTCTGTTTTAATCTTTATACCAAAAATATATTTCCAGACTCATTGCCATTTTACATTTCTTTCTCTTCCTCACAAGTTGCTTTCTATTTTGTTTTTATTTCCTTAAATCCATATTTTGATTCAACCTTTAAATAACCTCTGAATTAGACAAGATTACATATATATTTAATAGGAACACATTTTATGCTTCTTTTATAATCTTATTAAAAACATATCTTATTCTTTAGTGTACTTTATGCACAGAATTGCATGCATTGACTAGAATTCGTATTCTTAGTAACTTTAAATTTTATGAAAGCTTAAAAGCAGGAAGTCATAAATCGTCCAATGTTGTCATGAAACAAGATTGCAGGTTACTATAAAATTATAGACATTTACTTGGCCAAACTGATAATTCAAACATTTTAAAAAGCAAAAATCTTATCCTTTGATAGAGAGGAGACTCAGTTTCCCAAACAATCATAAGACCTAATATAGACAAACTGAAATGCAGATTGGGAGGCCAGTTCCATCGGTCTTTCTCTCGCCTTCCTCCCCCTTTTCGCAGTTTATTCAAAAGGTGAACAAAAAATCTTTTGTTATTCTTAAAATCTTGCTTTTCCTATGAATGTCATGTGAAAATCTAATTCAAAAGAATAAACCAAATTTTTTATTGTATTAGTTTACTACTGATTAAGTTAATTTTAATAAAATCTTATAAACAAATCCATTTAATTTTGAAAAAATTGTAAGGTTTTTATAACATTTATATACGTTTTATACCCATTTAATTTTAATCATCATTTACTTATTTAATTTAAAATAGTTTCAAAACGAATAAATTAGACAATATTGTCCCTTTTAACAAAACCATTAATTTTATTTTTCATCCAGAATGGTTTCCCTTCTACCTAGCAGTTTTAATTACATATGTTAATGATAATGTCAACTGTTATAAACACGTGGTGTTTTATTTATTGTAATTTACTGACACTTTTTTATTTAGGCACATCTACATTTTTACCTTATTAAGAACCTTAAAGTTAAACACATAGGTATTTTTGTTGGTAACTCAGGAGATTTAGCTATTGTCATTAGAGCAAATATTAAATTTACCTTACTTATCAAAGATCATACAAACACAGATCATTCTGTCTTTGGTTGAGTTTATAGTTTTATAACCTTTACGTCAAACCCTGACACCTTAAGAACACAAAAATGTCCATTAAAACCTAGGCAAAAACAAATGTATGCTGACAATTTGAAAACATTTTTACTATTACTTTACTAATAATACCCTTTCTTTAAAATAATAGTAATAATAATAATAATCCAGCTAATTTGCCAAAGATTGCTAAATTCACATGAACCATTTGGGTTTGTTTAATTTATGAGTGCTCCCTTATTTTTAAGCCAGTCTAGAACCATGTAAGCACAAACATGTAATACATGGACATGCACAAAACATACCTAAACATACACACTCACACAAAGTTCTAATAGATTTTACCCTAGAACTCCTAGCCATGAGATGGTAACACAACTCACCAGTCTGTAAAAGACAACTTGATCCAAATTTCTTCTGACAGAACTGGAGCTTGTTCACATGGCAAACTTCAGTTGCCCTGATAGGTAACCTAATTATGCCAGTGGATCAAAGTTTTGGGTAAAGCAGTTTCCATGGCCCTTTGATTTTTAAAAACCTTTTTACCCCCTTTTTTTCCTTCAGTTCAGAATGACATTTCAATGTTTACATCTTAGCTAGAACTGGCTGCAGGATCTCCAGGTAGCCTTTCAATTGCAAATACCACAAACAATGAGTTATCTCAACATCAACAGAAAAAGTTAGCATATTTTAGAGTAGCCAGAAAAAAAAAAGAGAGAAATACCTTGAGAGACATTTTAACTCTATAGTAGGTTGACCATTTGAGCACTGAATTTTTCTTGATGTAATTTTCCCTTTAGTAAAAACTTGCGCACAAGAATTGGCTATAACCAGCTGTAGCCCTAGAAAACCTGGCATGCCTTTGAACCTTTCCATTTACACAAATACTTGCAAGTAGAGGTGCCATAAACCAACTGGGGTGCCCAAAGGGGGTCATTCTCTTGTCTTTACTCATTCTTAAGGGATTTGTTTCCCATTTCTTCTTTAAACGAAGCAAGTGGACTGTAGTCTAAGGCTTAGTGTGCATGAAGTTCTAATAGATTTTCTACAAACAAGACATTTAGGTTTCCTCTTTCCCAGATGCACAGAAAAGCCAATTGAGATTAATTTTAGGATGAAAAGGCAATGGAGAAGACCCTTTAGAATGCACCTCCAAATCAAAATTAGGATCCTGAACAACAAATTCCTAGGATTAGGACCAGCTCAGAGTAAACCCACGACCATCAACCAAAAACACGTGGCCCAGAGCTCAGGAGGACCTGCCAGTTCTGCCATATGGGAAGCTCAGAGTCAGGGGTCCAAAAGGTCCATGCCGGTACCTAGCACCAAGTTTGGGATACTCCTTCAGGGGTCCTGAGTCTTCTCTGAGCTCCACATCTGGGCACACATCTTGTTGAAGGAAAAGAAGCCAAACTCTATAAAATAATTTTAAAGAGGTTTATTCTGAGCCAAATTTGAGGACCATGACCTGGAGCCACACCCAAGAAGCCTTGAGCAAGTGGACTTGCTGTGGTTGTGTTCCAGTTTGGTATTATACATTTGAGGGAGGAAGGGATTACAGGTAAAATCATAAATCAATACATGGATGGCATACATTGCTTTGGCCCAAAAAGGTGGGCCATCTTGAAGGGGGCCTTACAGGTTATAGGTGGGTTTATAGACTCCTGGACTTGTAATTGGTTAAAAAATGAAGCTTTGTCTAAAGGCTTGGAATGTTTTAGATAAGGAAGGGACAAGTCACTGGACTTATATTCATTGTGTAAATTGAGGACCTGCAGGTTTGTCTTGCATAGCCTTAGGCCTGTTGATGAGTTACAAAGGATATCTCCAAGAAGGGAGGTGGGGCATGGTGAGGCATGTCTGACCTCCCTCCTCCTGGTGGACAATTTAGTTTTAGGATATCCCTTTAGCCAGGAGGGAGTGCATTCAGTCAGCCAGTGGAAGGGAAGCCTTTTATTTAATTTTGGTTCACACTTCTCTCTGTGACCTCTTTTCTAAATAGAAGCATATAAGGGCAAAGAGAATATACTGCGTTCACACAGAGTTAAACAAACCTGTACACATGTAAATATCTAGCTGTTTTCTTTCAGTGAATGGAAATGTTTTCATATGAAAAATGTTAACATTCTCAATCTGCTTCTGCAAAAAAAAAAAAAAAAGCCTTTCTTCTCCTTTCAAAAGCATATCACACTAAAAGAGTATTCAATCCATACCAAAAAGACATGCAAGTTCTTAAGGGAAGCATCACTAGTTGACTTCCTTTGTAAATAAAAGCATGGGAGAACAAACAGAATATTCTGCTTCCGTACACAGAGTTATGCAAACCTGTACACAAATAAACATCTAGCTTCTTTCTATCAGTGAAAAGAAGTGTTTTCATATGAAACATCTTTATATTCTCACTTAATCTGCTTGCTACAATAATGCCTTTATGCTCCACTTAGAAGCTTAAAAGTACTAGCCCATAATCTGGTTCTACATGCCAAAAACAAGTACACTTCCTAAAAGATGAGTCTCAGTGTCACTTCTTTACTAATGGAAGCATGTGAGAACAAACTGTATGTACTCCCTCCATACACAAAGTTAAGCAAACTTGTACACAAGTGAACCTCTAGCTGCTTTCTTTCAGTGAATGGAAGTGTTTTCATATGAAAAATCTTTACATTTTCACTTACTCTGCTTCCTGCACAAAAGCCTTTCTTCTCCTTTTAAAAGCTTATTGTGCCCAGCAGAGTATTTGATTCTGCAGGAAAAAGGCATGCACAGTTCCTCAGAGAAGGATCTCCCTGTAAATTCTTTACTAAATAGAAGCATGTGAAAACAAACAGTATATACAGCATCCATATACAGAGTTAAGCAAACCTGTACAGAAGTGAACATCTAGTTGTTTCCTTAAGTGAATGGAAGTGTTTTCATGTGAGACACCTTTATGTTCTCACATAATCTGCTTGCTACAAAAACATTGTTCCACTCTGCTTAGAAGCTTAGTAGAACTATCTGAGGATCTGGTTCCTCAAGCCAAATACAAGTACCCTTCCTAGAAGGTGAATCTCTATGTCACTTCTTTTACTAATGGAAGAATGTGAGAACAACCTGTATATACTCCTTCCATACACAGAGTTAAGCAAACCTGTGCACAATGATCCTCTAGCTGCATTCTTTCAGTGAATAGAAGTGTTCTCATATGAAAAAGCTTTACAGTGTCACTTTTAACATGCTTCCTGTAGAAAAGCCTTTCTTTTCCTTTTAGAAGCCTATGACAACTAACAGAGTATTTGATTCTACAACAAAAAGGCATGCACACTTCCTAAAACAAGCATCTCTTGGTGAATTCTTTTCTAAATAGAAGCATGTGAGAACAAACAGAGTATACAGCTTCCATAAATAGAGTTAAGCACACCTATACACAAACAAACTTCTAGATGCTTTTTTTCAGTGAATAGAATTGCTTTCATAGAAAATATCTTTATGTTCCCACTTAGACTGTTTGCTACGAAAACGCCTTTCTTTTCCACTTAGATGCTCATGTTACTAGCCAAGAATCTGGTTCACAGCCCAAATGCAAGTCTGCTTACTAAAATATGAATCTCTATGTGATTTCTTTAATAATGGAAGCATGTGACAACAAACTGTATATACTGCTTATATACATAGAGGTAACCAAACCTATATGCAAGTGAACTTCTAGCTGCTTTCTTTCAGTGAATGGAAGCGTTTTCATATCAATGACCTCTACATTCTCATTTAATCCACTTCCTATGAAAATGCCTTTCTTCTAATTTTAGAAGCATACCACCTCCAGCAGAGTATTTGCTTCTACAACAAAAAGGCATGCTCACTTTCTAAGAGAAGCATCTCTCTGTCACTTGTTTTCTAAGTAGAAGCATGTGAGAACAAACAGAATATGCTGCTTCCATACAGAGAAATATGGAAATCTGTACACTAATAAACATCTAGCAGCTATCTTTCAGTGAATATAAGTATTTTCATAATGAACATCTTTATAGCCTCCCTTAAAGCACTTGCTACAAAAATGCCTTCCTTCTCCTCTTATAAACTTGTAAGTTATTACCCGAGAATCTGGTTGTACAATCCAAATGCAAGTACACTTCCTAAAAGATGAATCTCTATGAGATTTCTTCAATATTGGAATCATGTGAGAGAAAACTGTTTATACTGCTTCTGTACACAGAGGTAACCTAGCCTGTATACAAGTGAACATCTAGCATCTTTCTTTCAGTGAATGGAAGTATTTTCATAAGAAAAAGCTTGACATTCTCACTTATCATGCTTCCTGAGAAAAAGCCTTTCTTCTTGTTTTAAAACATATCCTGGCTAGCTGAGAGTTTGATTAAACAGCAAAAAGGCATGCTCACTTCGTAAGGGAAGCATCTCTCTGTGACTTTTCTTCTAAACAGAACCATGTGAGAACAAACGGAACGTACTGCTTCCGTTCACAGTTACACAAACCTTTCCACAAATATACATCGAGCTGCTTTATTTCATTGAATAGAAATGTTTTCATATGAAACATCTTTATTTTTTCACATAATCTCTTTGCTATGAAAACATAATTCTACTCCACCTAAAAGCTTATATGTACTAGGTGAGAATCTGGTTCTACAAGCCAAATAGAAGTACACTTTCTAAAAGATGATTCTCCATGTCACATGTTTCACAATCAGAGGCATTTAGGAACAATCTGTATACACTCCTTCCATACACAGTTTTACACAATCCTGTCCACAAGTGAATATCTACCTGCTTTCTTTCAGTGAATGGAAGTGTTTTCATATGAAAAATCTTTACATTCTAACTTAACACACTTTCTTCAAAAAAGCCTTTGTTTTCCTTTTAGAGGCATATCACAGCTAGGACAGTATTTGATTCTACAACAAAAAGTCATGAACACTTCCTAAAACAGGTATCCCTAGGTGACTTCTTTTCTAAATAGAAGCATGTGAGAACAAACAGAATATACTGCTTCAATACAGAGACATGCAAACCTGTACAAAAATTGACATATAGCTGCTATCTTTCAGTGAATAGTAGTGTTCTCATATGAAACATATTTATATTCTCACTTAATCTGCTTGCTATGAAAACATATTTCTACTTCACTTAGAAGCTTATAACTACTAGCCGAGAATCTGGTGATACAACCCAAATGGTAGTACATTTCCTTAAAGATGAATCTCTCTGTCACTTTTTTTACAAATGGAAGCATGTGGGAACAAACTCTATGTACTGCTTCCATACATAGAGTTAAGCAAACCTGTACCTAATTGGACATCTAGCTGCCTTCTTTCAGTGAATGGAAGTGTTTTCTTACAAAAAAGATATACATTCTCACTTAACCTGCTTCCTGAGAAAAAGGCTTTCTTCTCTTTTTTGGAAGCATATCATGCCTAGCTGATTTTTTGATTCTTCAACAAAAAGGTATGCACAGTTCCAAAGAGAAGCATCCCTGGTGACTTCTTTCCTAAATAGAACCATATGAGAATAAATAAAAGATATATCTTCCGTACACAGAGTTAAGCAAACCCGTACACAAGTGAACCCCTAGCTTCTGTCTTTCAGTGAGTGGAAGTGTTTTCATATGAAAAATATTAAATACTCACTTAAGCCACTTTCTGCAAAAAAAAGCCATTTTTTTCCCTTTAGAAGCATATCACGCTTAGCAGATTGTATTACTAGCTGAAAAACTGCTGTACAACCCTAAAGCAAGTACTCTTCCTAAAAGGTGAAGCTCTATGTCATTTCCTTATCTAAGGGAAGCATGTGAGAACAACTGTATATACTGACTCAATACACAGAAGGAACCAAATCTGTACACAAGTGAACATCTAGCTGTTTTCTTTCAGGGAATTTAATTGTTTTCATATGAAGCATCTTTATATTCTCACTTAACCCACTTGCTATGAAAATGCCTTTCTTCTCCACTTAGAAGTACCAGCCTAGAATCTGGTTCTATAACCCAAATGCAAGTACACTTCCTAAAAGAGGATTCTCTATGTCACCTCTTTTACTAATGGAAGCATGTGAGAACAATCTGTATATACTCCTTCCATACACAGAGTTAAGCAAGCCTGTACACAAGCGAACCTCTAGCTGCTTTCTTTCAGTGAATGGAAGTGTTTCCATGTGAAAAATCTTTATATTTTCACTTAACCCTCATTCAACAAAAACATGTTTCTTCTCTCATTAGAAGTTTATAATTACTGTCCAAAAACCTGGTTCTACAAACCAAATGCATGTTCCCTTCCTCAAAGATGAATCTCTGTGATTTGTTTACTAAGGGAAACACCTGCTATCTTTCAGTGAATATAAGTGTTTTTATATGAAAGATCTTTATATTCTCACCTAATCTGCTTGCTACAAAAACATATTTCCACTCTGTTTAGAAGCTTATGAGCACTAACTGAGAATCTGGTTCTACAACCCAAGTCCTACTATGTATCCTAAAAGATGAATCTCTGTGTCACTTCTTTTATTAATGGAACTGTGTGAGAACAAACTGTATATACTGCTTCCATTAACTGAGGTAACGAAACCTATACACAAATGAACCTCTACCTTCTTTCTTATAGGAAATGGAAGTGTTTTCTTATAAAGAAAAAAAAAGCTTTACATTTCACTTATACCACTTCCTGATAAAAAGCCTTTGTTTTCCTTTTAGAAGCATATCATGCCTAGCAGAGTATTCGATGCTACAACAAAAACGCACGCACAGTTCCTAAACAAGCTTCTCTAGGTGACTTCTTTTCTAGATAGAAACACGTGAGAACAAAGAGAATATACTGCTTCCATACAGTGAGTTAATCAAACCTGTACAATAGTGAACCTCTAGCTGCTTATTTTCCGTGAATTTAAGTGTTTTGATATGAAACATCTTTATATTCTCACTTAACCCACTTGCTACAAAAATGCATTTCTTCCTCATTTAAATGCATGTAAGTACTAGCCGAGAACCTGGTTTACAACCCAAATGCAAGCACAGTTCCTAAAAGATGAATCTCCATGTGATTTCTTTAAAAATGGAAGTATGTGAGAACAAACTCTATATACTGCATCCATACACAGAGTTAAGCCAACCTGTATGCACAAGTGAACCTCTAGCTGCTTTCTTTCAGCGAATAGAAGTGTTTTCATAAGAAAAACCTTTACATTCTTGAGTTGGAAAGATGGCTGACTAGTATGGGCTTCCTAGCTCACCGCTCCCAAGGAAGAAGGTAGAACACATGGAGAGGGAACCCCCCAACAAATTAATTAAAAGAAGGCTCATTCAGGAAACACATATAAGAGCTTATCACTTGGTGTTTTGAGCCCTCTCAGAGGTACTAGACCCCTGAAGAGAGAAACTGAGACATGTAAGAGGGTGAGACTGACTCAGTGGTGAAACACTGAGGAGCTGAACCCACAATCAGCACACTCTGATCCACAACACTAAACCCTAGACTACAGTTCGGTTCCTTGTTCTAAAAAGAGAAGAAAAATGGGAAACAAATCCTCTAAAAATGAGGAAAGGCAAGAAGAATGACCCCCTTCAGGCACCCCAGCTGGTTTTATGTTTGATAATTATGGTGCCTCTACTTGCAAGTATTTATGTAAATGGGAAGATCTTACTGAGGATAACCTGGGTCTGAGATTTCCAAAATGGGGAACTTTTGATATTCCCAAATTGGTCTTCTTGCACGCTAAACTAGAGAAATCAGGCTCCTGAATTAAGGAAAATGAATGGGAGTCATACTATAGCTGGCACTTGGAATCATCCAAAAAGGGAAACGATAAACTTGCCTCCCTCCAGGAAGTTAATGAGAAAATATTTGAGACTGTCTCAGAATCAAAGATACTAGCAGAAGCCACTTCTGAAATTGGAAATTGCCAAATACTGTCTCTCCTTCTGACCTTCCTAACCCCCTGTTCTCTGAATTTCCTTGCCCTGATGATTATGTTTTCCCCCCTCCTTCCCCTATTCTCTCACCTCAAACTGCAAAAGGATCAGAAATGGCTAGAAAAGAAAACAAAATAGTACTTGCTCCTTTTAAAATAAAACCCACTGGGAGAGGGGATCCTAATATCTTGTATATACCCTGGACCAAAATAGAGTTGAAAGGTCTGGTATCTGGGTTCCCCAACCCAACTCAAGACCCCCTTGGGTTTGCCAGGGAGTTCCAATTAACACTTAAGACCTATGATCCAGGGTTCTCTGACCTACATCAGCTAATTGAGTTACTGGTCCCCCAAAACTAGGCTGAAGAATGGTTTAGGGTAGCAGGTTGGAAACAACCTTTAGAAGATTTTGACAGATGAAAATGGGAGAGAAAAGTGCAGGGAGCTTTGTGACCGCCTCTGTGAAAGTTTACCACAGATATTCCCCAAAGTTATAGATTGGGCAAGGGTGCAACAATGTAAAATATACCCAAATGAAACCATACCTGATTTTTATATCAGATTTGAAAAAAACATTCAAACAATATTCAGGGATACCTCCTGAAAACTTTGAACATGGTAAAAGTGACACTTTACTAAATTCTGGATTTGTACAAGGCTTAGATTATGAATTAGTGACCTTGGTAAAGAAAAATAATGTTGCCTGGGCTTCTCTGCCCACCAGCAACCTAGTCACCCTAGCTGACCAATTGTCCCAAACAATTATCAAAAAGCAAAAACAAACAGCCTCTAAGATTATGAGTTTACAGCTAAAGCAACTTAGTAACCAAGTTGGAAAGCCACAGGGGTTCTGCCCCCTGCAGAGATCACAACAGGGCAAAGAGAAAGCAGTTTGCTACTATTGCAAAAAGAAGGGACATCTTAAAAGAGACTGCAAAAAACTTAAATGGGTGCTTGCACAAAAGGAGATGAAAGCCCTAGGCGAAGGCACCAAAGGAACTTTAAAATCAGAATAGGGATGCTCTGAGGAAATAGGTTTTTCCCCCTACTTCTAACAAATACCTTAGGGGAAATAGAAATATCCATAAATAGGGAAGACACCAGAGCCCTTGTGGACACTGGTGCCACATTGTCCATCCTCAACCCTACCTTGATTAAAAACCCTCTCCCTCAGAGTAAAACAAAAGTTCAAATGGTGGGGGTTTCAAACTCTTCAATTATTGGTTTTAAATCTGATCCCCTCCAATTTCACTTAGGGGAGCTTATAGGGCAGCACGTTTTCCTTATAGTAGATAGTGCCCCATACACCTGCTGGGACAGGATTTCTTAGAGACCCATAATGCCCACATCTCATTTTCACAGAAGTGAGAAATGGTTCTCAATTTGGGAGACACAGAAGATTTACAAAAACCTGCATGTAATATTGTGCTTGCTAAGGTTAATCAAGAATTTGAATGGGGGATTTAGAGCCCTTCTTATCCAAAATATCAGATTCTCCATGGGCAAACTCTTCCACGGGTATCAGAAGAATCAAGTCAGCAGTTCCTATAGAGATAACCATAGATACATATAAACCCCAGCCAAACATCAAGCAATACATACGTAGGCCTGAAGCCTTACTAGGAATAAAACCAATCATTCAGGACTACTTAGATAAAGGACTCATAATACCCTGCACCAACCCTTGCAAAACACCAATACTCTCAGTCAAAAAGCCAAATGGAAAATGCTGGAGGTTTGCTCAGGACCTAAAAGCCAAAAATAAAATAGTGATTCTTAGGCATCTTGTCATCCCTAACCCCCACACATTACTGTCCAATATTCCTATCACTGCCAGTCACTTCTCTGTCATTGACTTATGCAGTGCTTTCTTCAGCATACCTGTAGATCAAAATAGTCAATATCTTTTTGCCTTCACTTAGGAAGGTCACCTGTACACATGGACAGTCTTGTCCCAGGGTTGCTCTGAGAGTCCTACTTATTTTTCTCAAGTATTAAAGGCAGATTTAGAGGATATCATATTCCCAAATGGATCCACCCTAATTCAGTATGTGGATGATTTGTTGTTGTGTTCACCCTCCCTGACAGAATGCAGAAGACACTGTATACCTGCTACAACAACTTGCCTTGAAGGGACACAAAGTGTCTGGAGACAAATTACAATTTTGTGTCCCCCAAGTAAAGTACCTGGGACACATGATTTCTCCAAAGGGACTTCTAATAAATTCTGAAAGAAACTCTGCCATCATAACCTTTCCTTTGCCTAAAACAAAACAAAACAAAACAATTAAGAGGATTCTTAGGGTTAACAGGCTATTGCAGAAGGTGGATTCCAAATTACTCATTAGTGACTCAACCCTTATGCAAAAAACTAAAACATACCCAACCAGACTCAATCTGCTAGGAGGAAAGGGAAAAACAACACTTAGAGGATTTAAAACAGGCTATTACTCAGGCACCTGCTTTAGGGCACCCCAACTGTAGCCTTCCCTTTTTCCTTTTTGTACATGAAATAAATGGAAATGCTCTTGGAGTATTAACTCAAAAACATGGTGACAATCACAGGCCAATAGGTTATTTTAGCCAACAGTTAGACCCAGTAGCAAAATGACACCCCCCTTGTATAAGAGCTATATCAGCTGTAGCCATTTTATGTAAGAATGTTGAAGAATTTGTCCTGGGGTTCTCTCTAACCATTTATGCCCCCCATTCTGTGGAATCTCTCTTAAATTCTCACCACACTCAACACTATTCTGCCAGTTGCCTTGCCTCCTATAAAGTGCTTTTGCTTTCTGCCCCTAACATCACTCTGAAGTGCTGTAACACTCTCAACTCTGCTACTCTCCTCCCTCTTCCAGGTGAACAAGAGGAAGAACATGACTGCAGTCTACTAACTGATATCTTACTCTCTCCTAGAGCAGATTTGCAGGAAACTTCTATCGAGAATGCTGAATTAATTTGGATCACAGGTGCTTCTTATTTAAGGGATGATCAGGGACATTATAAGGCAGGATATGCCATCACTTACACTGTAGACATAATAGAAAGTGCCCAGCTCCAAAGAGTAAAACCAGCCCAGATGGCTGAACTAATAGTGTTAACCAGAGCTTGCATTTTGGCTGATGGAAAGGTAGCTAATATATACACTGATAGCTGCTATGCCTTTGGAGTAGCCCATGATTTGGGCATGCTATGGAAACACAGAGGGTTTCTCACCTCATCTGGGCAACCTATATGAAATGGGCACCAAGTCTCAGAACTATTAGAAGCAATCCAAATGCCGAAACAACTTGCAATCATAAAAATTCCTGGGCATTCCAAGGATAACACTGAAGAAGCTAAAGGAAATAATCTAGCTGATGCTGCAGCAAAGAATGCTGCCCTAGGAAAGATGTCTTGTCCTATACAAGAATGCACCTTCTGACCTGCTAATACCCTCACTAACATTCTTTTACAACATCAACAGACATCAACCCCTGGATAGAAATATGGCAGCAAAAAGGAGTTGTATTTGACCCAAGTAGAGAATTGTGACTGGGTCCTAATGAGAAACCCATAGTTCCTTTAGATGCACAATTTCCTCTCCTTCAGTTCATTCATGAGATGACTCATTGGGCCCCTGAGAAAATGATATCATGGGGGGAAACAATACTTCTGGAAACCATCCCCGACAATAGCCCAAAAGTATATTCTCAATGTACTATATGCCCAAAACATAACCCTGTCAAGCCCTTACATGGCTCCCAAGGCCAATTTCCCTTGCCTACAGGACCTTTTGAAGTTTGGCAACTGGACTTTATCCAGATGCCACTATCCCAGCATTATAAATATGTGTTGGTCTTGGTTTGCATGTTTTCTCACTGGGTGGAAGCATTTCCTTGTCAGAGGGCTACGGCCCTAACAGTAGGCAAAATACTGTTGGAAAGAATCATTCTAGTTTGGGGAATCCCTTCTGAGCTACACAGTGATAGTGGGACTCACTTTACTGGACAAATTGTTGAATATATTTGCAGAATCTGGCCCATAATACTACATTTCCATTGTGCCTATCATCCCCAATCCTCTGGGTTGGTAGAACGGACAAGTGGCACAATAAAAACTTAATTAACTAAGTTAACCAAGACTTTTAACCTCCCTTGGCCAAAAGCTCTCCCACTGGTTTTGCTTAACCTTAGATCCGCTCCCTTTGGAAAACACTGTCTATCGCCTTATGAAATAATAATGGGGAGACCTATGAGGCTGGACGAAGACTTATATGAACTGGCCTTAGTCAAGGGGGAAATACTACACTATTGTCAGGGACTACTTAAAACTTTAATGAGTAACACAAAACTGGTAACAGAGTCCTTCCACAGCAAGCTCCTGGGGGCCAAAGACTCCAAGGATCATGGATTACAGCCAGGTGACTTTGTTTATTGGAAAAGGCACCAACTAAAGGACTCCTTACAACCCCGCTGGAAAGAACCTTACCAGGTACTCTTAACTAACTCTTGTGCTGCAAAATTAAAGGGAGTCACCTCTTAGATTCATGTCCCACACCTAAAACGGGTGCCCGACCATACTCCCGACCATTATCCTTTAGGGCAGCTTGACCATCTGGTCATGCTCCAAACTGGTCTCTGACACCTGCCTGTGATTTCAGAAAACATCTGAGACTTAACAAATCTCCAAAGCAACATCCAAAGCAACAACTGAAGCAGACATTCTTCCAGAGACATCAGACCAGGCCAGTCCTCATGAACCCTGACATAACTCTCATTCTCACCTTACTTGCTATAGAGTGTATTGCTAAAAACCCTGAATGCCTTAACCAAAACCCCCAGGAGGTTATTTGGGATCTGTGGAATATCCCTTAGTATAACTTTCTGAATGGTGTGGTTATGAATTTCCTTGTTAAGATTAGAAAAACGTTCCACTTGATTGCCCTCCTTCCCATAATTTCCTCTATCTGCCTACCCCACACTCTTTCTCTCTTCAAACCTGAAAACTTCTCCTGGTTCCCTGAAAACCTCAGTAACTTCCCCGCCAATAGAGTTCACATCATTTGGTATGACATAGGTCAGGATGAAATGAAGGCCACTGAATGGAACAGTCCCACTGTGAACATTCCTAGAGGTGCCCCCTTTTCAGGGTACCTCTATTACAAGGCTCCCGTCAAATATGATGCCCTACAAGAATATTTACCAAAAAATGCCTCAGGATGATTATTGAGGGGGTCTAATCAGGTAGAATATTGCATAACAATAGATATTGGTGATGACAAGCTCAGACAATTGCCTGGGTATTATGGGAGAAACCTAGCTGCTTTCTGTGTAAACTGCCACAGCATAAGTTGCCCAAATGACCACCAGCCCTGTGCTTGTAGCTGGATACCCTTATCCAGCACCAACCACACTGACACTGCCCATAAAGAACTGTTGATGGGAGTCAGTTGGTGGACAGAAGTCCCTGACAGTACAAATTCCACCCTAAGACAAGGGTACCTCTAGGAAGCTTTATAGCCCACCTAGACAAGGGCATACTTAGGTGTAACCTCCACCCACCTGACAATTGTCTGGGATAACCAATGTTTCTGGGTGGACTCCATTTATCCACATTACACTGAGCCTATTAGCATACAATGGCAACAGCATTCCTGGTGGATACACCAAAATTGGCCATCCAATTGGTCACTAAAATGTGACCTCATTGGAGGAATTGAAACTGAGCTAAGTATATTGGGACAAGCTGAATTCAGAGCTAGTAAGGAGATACATTCCCTAGAGAAGGATTCCCTCTCAAAAACAGGCCACATAGAAGGAATGCTGTTCCAAGGAGAAGGAAAGGAATGGGAAGCTGCCCTAAAGGATAATATAGCCCTCATAAAATGGATAGAAGAGACCAGACAAACTATAAAGACATATGCCCAAACCCAAAGGTGGGAGCGGGCATGTACTCAGACCCAACAAGGGCTCATGTCTATGTTATTACAAATGGAATCTGAGGTAGCTATGAAGCAATGGCCTACAATACTCAGTGCTGAGGCTCAATCTAAACACCTATTATATGTTTCCCCAAATTTATGGAAATTTTTAGATGACAAATGTGACCTTAAACATTGTATTCTTAAAATTCAGTCACCAAAGTTGGATAAGGCTCAACGGTACTCTGTAGTTCAACTAGCCGGCATTGGAACCATTGTCAATAATACAAGAATACCTCCTATGGGAAGCAGATGGGCTATTTTAGCTGATAAAAACACATGGCATCCCATTTCCTTCTCAGAGTGTGAAAATAGGAAAGGAGAATTGTTATGCTCTCAAACCACTTGGAACCCTGATTTCTCCCAAATTTGGCCCCTAGTATCCACCCCCATGGATATAATATTTGCTATATGGGAAAGGGCCGTTTTCATTGGGAGGGACAACAAAATGACATTGTAGAATTATATGAAACCTCCTTTTCCCTCCCAAACACCAGTATATGGTGCAACACAAAGGTGATGGGGAAAATAGACTTGTCAACTGTAAACAAGTCCTATGATAATTTAAACATCAAAGACCAGATGGTTCTTGAATTTGGTTTATACCCTCCTCAGGATGTTATACATATAGAAACTAATTGGCCAGAGGAAAAATTAAATTTATTAGATTCTGAATTGGTGTCAGTCCTACAATCCTCGAATAAAATTTACCATAAGGTTCAAATGACCATTGATAAGGAGGGTAAACACATTGTAAGTCTGATTAAAGAATATGATGATGCATGCAGGGGACTTTTTGACTAGTTAGGTTGCTTACTGCCCTCTGATTCTATCTATAACTCTCTTGGACACTTACTCTTTAGTACTTTTATGACACTTATTGCTGTATTATCATTATATGTTTCTTGTAAATGCTATACCAGATATAGGAAAAGGAGAAAAACCCAATCAAAGACCCGGATCATGATAGCTCAAAGAATACATCTGGCCCAGGATGTTTTTTCAGACTAAACTTCAGGCCTGACTCTCTATAGCCCCTTTAACAGTTAGCTATTAGATCAGGTGGAGTCATGTCCTTCCCCTAAGATATAACAATGCCAAACTTAAAACCTTTGTCACCAACACTGGATGACCAAATAGACAACTCTAAGAATGAGCCTGTCTAGCACCATGGGACCAGATAGACAACTCTAGGAATGACCCTTCCTAGTTCCGTGGGACCTCCTACTTATTGTTGGCCTGCACATGCATTCTAAGGAATGATCTTTGTCCAACAGGGGGAACTAAGAGGACTGTACTCTGATCTTTTTCTTTTGCCCAAATTCCTTTCTAAAGGGACCTAGTGAGTCACACCTACAAATGATACAATCTCACTAAACAGCTTTTGTTAACCAAATATAGTGCAGGTTTACCTCCCAACCTGCTTCTGGTATAGCATTAACATCATCCAAAAGATGGAAGACCCCCCCTGGTCTTAACTCAAGCATCCTAGAAGATCCTTATCTTAAGAACTATCCTCCTGTCTGGACCTCCCAGAGTGCTCAAACCTTTCATCTTAACTTAAGCATTTCCTTTTCTGGTCTTTTAGATAGAGCCTAACTCTTTCAGTCAATTGTCAGCTAAAGAATCCCTAAACCCACCTACAACCTGGAAGCCCCCACTTCGAGATGGCCTGCCTTTTCAGGCCAAACCAATATATGTCTCCCATGTATTGATTTATGACTTTACCTGTAACCTCTATCTCCCTAAAATGTATAAAAACAAACTGTAACCCAACCACAGCAAGTCCACTTGCTCAAGACTCCTTGAGCATGGCTCTGGGTCACGGTCCTCAAATTTGGCTCGGAATAAACTTCTTTCAACTATTTCAGAGTTTGGATTTTTTCCATCCACAGAACACGTGAGAACAAACTCTATATACTTGTTCCATCCACAGAGTTAAGCAAACCTGTACACAAGTAAACATCTACCTGCGATCTCTCAGTGAATAGAAGTGTTTTCATATGAACAATCATTATATTCTCCCTTAATCTGCTTGGTATGAGAACATATTTCTACTCCACTAAGAAGCTTATTATATACTAACAGAGAATCTGGTTCTACAATCCAAATGCTAGTACACTCCCTAAAAGATGAATCTCTATGTCACTTCTTTTACTAATGGGAGCATGTGAGAGCAAACTGTATATACTGCTTACAAACACAGAGGAACCATACTGCTTCCATACACAGAGGTAACCCAACCTGCACATAATGGAAACTCTAGCTGCTTTCCTTGAGTGAATGGAAGAGTTTTCTGATAAAAAATCTTTACATTCTCACTTAACCCACACCCTGCCAAAGAGCATTTGTTTTCCTTTTAGAAGCATATCACTTCTTGCAGCGTATTTGATTCTACAACAAAAAGGCATGAACACTTCCCAAGGAAGAATCTCTAGGTGGCTTCTTTTCTAAATAGAAGAATGTGAGAACGAACAGAATATACAGCCTCCATACACAGAGTTAATCAAACCTGTACACAAGTGAACCTCTAGCTGCTTTCCTTCAGTGAATGGAAGTGTTTCCATAAGAAAAAGCTTTACATTCTCAAACAGCTTCCTGAGAAAAAGCCTTTCTTCTCTTTTTAGAAGCACATCATGCCTAGCTGAGTGTTTGATTCTATAGAGAAAGGCATTCATACTTCCTAAAATAGGCATTTCATTGTGATTTGTTTTTCAACTAGAAGCATGTGAGAACAAACAGGATATAGTGCTAACATACAGAGAGTTAAGGAAACCCATACACAAGTGAACCTCTAGCTGCTTTCTTACATTGATTTTAAGTGTTTTCATTTGAAACATCTTTACATTCTCACTTAACCTGCTTTCTACAAAAATACCTCTCTTCTCCACTTACAAGCTTATGAGTACCTGCCAAGAAACTAGCTTTACAAACCAAATGCAAGTATAATTCCAAAAAGATGCATAGCTCTTTTTCTTTTTGAACTAATGGAAGCATGTGACAACACACTGTAGATCCTGCTTGTAAACACAGTGGTAACAAAACATGTACACACATGATCATCTATCTGCTTCCTCACAGTAAATGGATATGTTTTCATAAGAAAAAGCCTTAAATTCTCACTAAATGCACTTTCTCTGAATAAGCCTTTCTTCTACTTTTAGAAGCCATCACGTGTGCCTGAGTGTTTGATTCTACTACAAAAAGGCATGCACACTTCCGAAAAGAAACATCTCTCAGTGACTTATTTTCTAAATAGGAGCATGTGAGAAAAAACAGAATATACTGCTTCCATACTCAGAGTTAAGCTCACCTGTACACAGATAAACATGTAGCGGCTTTCCTTCAATGAATAGAAGTGTTTTCATATGAAACATCTTTATATTATCACTTAATGTGCCTTCTACAAAAAGGTCTTTCTTCTCTGCTTAGAAGCTTATAAGTACTAGCTGAGAATCTGGTTCTACAAGCCAAATACAAATACACTTGCTAAAATATTCATCTCTATTTTACTAATGGAACATGTGAAAACAAAGTTTATATTCTGCTTCCATACACAGAGATAACAAAACCTGTGCACATGTGAACCTCTAGCTGTTTTCTTTCAGTGAATTGAAGTGTTTTAATATGGAAAAGCTTTATATTCTCACTTAACCCACTTTCTGCAAAAAAGCCTTCCTTCTCCTTTTAGAAGAATATCATGCCTAGCACTGTATTTGATTATACAAGAAAAAGGAATGGAAACTTTGTAAAAGAAGCATCTTTAGGTGACTACTTTTCCAAATATGAACATGTGAGAAAAAGCAGAATATATTGCTTCAATACATAGAATTAAGCATACCTGTACACAAATAAACATGTAGCTGCTTTCCTTTAATGAATAGAAGTGTTTTCATATGAAACAACTGTATATTCTCACTTAATCAACTTCGTATGAAAACACCTTTCTTCTCCACTTAGAGGTTCATAAATACTAGCTGAGAATCTGGTTCTACTAACTAAATGCAAGTACACTTCTTACAAGATGCCACTCTGTGTGCCTTCTTTTACTAATGGAAGCATGTGAGAATAGACAGTATATCCTGCTTCTATTCACAGAGGTAACCAAACATCAACGCAAGTGAACCTCTAGCTGCTTTCCTTCAGTGAATGGAAGTGTTTTCATAACGAAAAGATTTACATTCTCACTTAACACAATTCCTGAGAATAAGCTTTTCTTCTCCTTTTAGAAGCATATTATGCCTAGCAGAGTACTAGATTCTACAACAAAAAGACATGCACACTTCCTAAGAGAAGCATCTCTGTGTGACATCTTTTCTAAATAGAGTATGTGAGAAGAAACAGAATATACTGCTTCCATATAAAGTGTCAAACCAACCTGTACACAAGTGAACCTCTAGCTGCTTTCTTTGAGTGAATGGAAGTATTTTCATATGAAAAAGCTTCATAGTTTCACTAACTCACTTGCTACAAAAATGCCTTTCTTCTCTGCTTGGAAGCTTATAATTTCTAGCCAAGAATCTGGTTCTACAACCCAAATGCAAATACACTTCCTAAGAGAAGCATCTCTCTGTGATTTTTTTTCTAAATAGAAGCATGTGAGAAAAAACATAATATACTACTTCCATACACATAGTTATGCAAACCTGCACACAAATAAGCATCTAGCTGCTATCTTTTAGTGAATAGTAGTGATTTCATATGAAACATCTTAATATTCTCCCTTAATATGCTTGCTACAAAAATGCCTTTCATTTCTGCTTATAAGTTTATATGTACTAACCAAGAATCTGGTTCTACAACCCAAATGCAAGTACACTTTCTAAAAGATGCATCTCTTTGTGACTTTTTTCCAAAGAGAAACATGTGAGAAAAAAGAAAATATACTGCTTTCATAGCAGACTTAAGCAAACCTGCACACAAATGAGCATGAAGAAGCATTCTTTCAGTGAATAGAAGTGTTTTCATATGAAAAACCTTTATATTCTCACCCAACCCATTTCCTACAAAAAAGCCTTTTTTCTCCTTTTAGAAGCACTTCACACCTAGCAGAATACTTGCTTCTGCAAAAATAGGCATGCACACTTCCAAAAAGAAGCATCTCTATGTGACTTTTCTAAGTAGAAGCATGTGAGAACAAACTAAATATAAATCTTCCATACATAGATTTAAGCAAACCTGTACACATAAAAACATGTGGCTGCTTTCTTTCAGTGAATAGAAGTGTTTTCACATTAAATATCTTTATATTATTACATAACCTGCTTGGTTCTAAAACGCGTTACTTCTCTGCTTAGAAGCTTATAAGTGCAAGATGAGAATCTGTCTCTAAAATCCAAATGCAATTACACTTCCTAAAAGATGCATCTCTATGTGACTTCTTTTTACTAATGGAAGCATGTGAGAACAAAATGTATATGCTGCTTCCATACATAGATTTAAAGCAACCTATACACAAGTGAACATCTAGCTGCTTTCCTTCAGTGAATAGAAGTGTTTTCATATGAAGCATCTTTATATTGTCACTTAACACACTTACTATGAAAACGCCTATCTTCTCCACTTGCAAGCACATCACTCTTAGCAGAGTACTTGATTATACAACAAAAAGTCATGTAAACTTCCTTAAAGGGGAGTCACTATGTGAATTCCTTTCTAAATAAAAGCATATGAGAACATACAGAATATACTACTTCCATACACAGATTTAAGCAAACCTGTACACAAGTGAACATCTAGCTGCTTTCTTTCACTGAATAGAAGTGTTTTCATTTGAAACAACTTTATATTCTCAATTTAGCCATTTGCTACAAAAATGCCCTTCTTCTCCACTTAGAAGATTAGAAATATTACCAGAGAATCTCATTCTACAAGACAATGCAGAACACATCCTGAAAGATGCATCTCCTTGTGACTTCCTTTACTAATAGTAGCATGACAGAACAAACTGTATATACTGCTTCCATACAGAGAGATAAGCAAACCTGTATATATGTGAACATCTAGCTGCTTTCTTTCAGTGAATAGAAGTGTTTTTATTTCAAACATCTTTACATTCTCAATTTACCCTCTTCCTACAAAAATGCCCTTCTTCTCTGGTTGGAAGATTAGAAGTATTACCAGAGAATCTGGTCCTACAACCCTATCACAGTACACTTCCTATAAGGTGCATCTTTATGTGACTACTCTTATTATTAGTAGCATGTGAGAACAAAGTGTACATACTCCTGCCATATGCAGAGATAAGCAAACCTGTACACAAGTGAACATCTGGTTGCTTTTTTCAGTACATAAAAGTGTTTCAATTGAAACATCTTTCTTTTCTCAATTATCCGGCTTGCTACAAAAATGTCATTCTTCTCCACTTAGAAGCTTAGAAGTATTACCAGAGAATGTGGTTCTACAATCCAAACTCAGTATTCTTCCAGAAGATGGAACTACTTTTTCTAAAGGCAGCATGCATGAACAAACTTTATGTTCTGCTTCCAGACACAGAGATAGGCAAACAGGTACACAAGTGAACATCTAGCTGCTGTATTTCAGTGAATAGAAGTGTTTTCATTTGAAACATTTTCATGTTCTCAATTTACCCTCTACCTAAGAAAATGCACATCTTATGCAGTTAGAAACTTAGAAGTATTACTAGAGAATCTTTTCCTATAAGCCATAACGCAGTACACAACTTAAAAGATGCATCTCTATGTGAGTTCCTTTACCAGAGGAAACATGTGAGAACAAACCATATATACTGCTTCCACACAGAGGGTTAAGCAAACCCACAGACAAGTGAGCATCTAGCTGCTTTCTCTCAGCGAATACAAGTGTTTTCATTTGAAACATCTTTGTGTCCTCAATTTACCCTCTTCCTGTGTAAATGACCTTCTTCTCCACTTAGAAGATTAGAAGTATTACCAGAAGACCTGAATCTTCAACCAAATCATAGTACTCATTCTAAATTATGCATATCTATGTGACTTCTTTTACTAATGGCAGCATAGTAGAACAAACAGTATGCACTGCTTCCCTGCAGAGAGTTAAGCATACATGTACACAAGTGAACATCTAGCTTTTTCTTTCAGTAAGTAGAAGTGTTTACATTTGAAACATCTTTATATTCTCAATCTACCCACTTCCTGCCCAAATGCCCATCTTCCACACTTAGCAGCTTAGAAGTATTTCCATATATCTGGTTCTACAAGCAAAACGCAGTACTCACCCTAAAAGTTGGAACTCTATGTGACCTCTTTTACTAATGGCAGCATGTGAGTACAACAGTATATACTGCATCCATACTCAGAGTTAAGCAAACCTGTACACAAGCGAACATCTAGCTGCTTTTTATGAGAGACTAGAATTGTTTTCATTTGAATCATCTTTATATTCTCAATTTACCCTCTTGCTAAAAAATGCCCTTCTTCTCCACTTAATATCTTAGAAGTATTACCAGAGAATCTTATTCTACAAGACAAAAGAAGCACTCATCCTGAAAGATGCATCTCTATGTGACATCTTTTACTAATGGTAACATGTGATAACAAACTGTATATACTGGTTCCATACAGAGTTCAGCAAACCTGTACACAAGTGATCATCAGGTTGCTTTCTTTCAGTGTATAGAAGTGTTTTCATTAGAAACATCTTTTTTTTTCTCTCAGTTATCCCACTTGCTACAACAATGTCCTTTTTCTCCACTTAGAAGCTTAGAAGTATTTCCAGAGAATCTGGTTCAACAACCCAAATGCAGCACATGTCCTAAAAGGGGCATCTCTATGTGACTTCTTTTACTAATGGAAGTATTTGAGAACAAACTTATATATTCCTTCCATACACAGATTAAGCAAAACAGTACACAAGTGAATATCTAGCTGCTTTATTTTAGTGAATAGAAGAGTTTTCATTTGAAACATCTTTATATTCTCAATTTAATCTCTTGCTAGGAAAATGCCCATCTTCTCCACTTAGAAGCTTAGAAGTAATTCCAGAGAATCTGCTTCAATAACCCAAACACAGTACACATACTAAAAGATGCATACCTATGTGATATTTTTACTAATGGTAGCATGAGAGAACAAGCTCTATGCACTGCTTACATACAGAGAGATAACAATACCTGTACACAAGTGAATATCTAGCTGCTTTCTTTCAGTGAATAGAAGTGTTTTTTTGAAACATCTTTATGTTCTCAATTCACCCTCTTCCTGCAAAAATGCACTTCTTCTCCAGTTAGAAGCTTAGAAGTATTTCCAGAGATCTGGTTCTACAACTGAAATGCACTACACATTGTAAAAGTTGCTTCTGAATGTGATTTTTTTACCAATGGAAACATGTGAGAACAAACTGTATATACTGCTTCCATACAGGGAGTTTAGCAAACTTGTACCACATGAACATCTAACTAATTTCCTTCACTGAATAGAACTGTTGTCATTTGAAATATCTTTATGTCCTAAATTGGCCCTCTTGCTGTGAAAATGCCCTTCTTCTGCACATAGAAGAATAGAAGTATTACCAGAGAATCTGGTTTTACAACCCAAATGTAGTACTCATCCTAACAGACGCACAACTGTTTGACTTATTTTACTAGTGTCAGCAAGTGAGAACAAAGTGTATATACTGCTTCCAGAATCTGACTTAAGCAAACCTGCACAGAAGTGAACATCTTGCTTATTTCTTCCAGTGAACAGAAGTGTTTTCATTTGAAACATCTTTACATTCTCAGATTACCCACTTGCAACAAAAATGCCCTTCTTCTCCACTTAGAAGCTTAGAAGTATTACCAGATAATCTCGTTATAAAAACAAAGGCAGTATACATCCTAATAGGTGCATCTCTATGTGACTTCTTTTACCAATGGAAGCATATAAGAACAAACTGTATATACTACTTCCATACACAGAGTTAAGCTATCCAATCACAAGTGAACACCTAGCTGCTTTACTTCAGTGAATACAAGTGTTTTCATTGGAAAGACCTTTATATTCTCAATTTTCCCGCTTGCTATGAAAATGCCTTTTCTCCACTTAAACCCAAGAAATATTACCAGAGAATCTGGTTCTACGATCAAAACACAGTATGCATCCTGAAAGATGCATTTCTCTGTGACTTCATTACTTATGGAAACATGTTACACAAAACAGTGTATATTAATTCCATACACAGTGTTATGCAAACATGTACAAAAGTGAACTTCTAGCTGCTTTCCTCCAGTGAATGGAATTGTTTTCACTTGAAACATTTTTATATTCCCAGTAAAGTGGCTACCTACAAAAATGCCCTTCTTCGCCACATAGAACGTATAACTATTGTAGGTGAATCTGGTTTTAAACTCCAAATGCAGTACATGTAGTAAGACATACATCTTTATCTGACTTCTTTTCCTAAGGGAAGCATGTGAGTACAAAATGTATATACTGCTTCCATACACAGAGTTAAGCTAACCTGTACAGAACTAAACATCTAGTTGCTTATTCTCAGAGAATAGAACTGTTTTCATTTCAAACATTTTTATATTGTCAATATATTTGCTTGATATGAAAAAGTCATTCTTCTCTGCTTAGAAGCTTAGAAATTTTACCAGAGAATCTGGTTCTACAACCAAAACACAGTACACGTCCTAAAAGAAGCATCTCTATGTAACTTCTTTTACCTATGGTAGTCTGTGAAAACACACTGTACATAATGCTTCCATACAGAGAGTTAAGCAAACCTGTACACAACCTAACATCTAGCTGCTTTCTTTCAGTGAAAAGAAGTGTTTTCACTTGAAACACCTTTATATTCTCCATGAACCCACTTTTTATGAAAATGAACGTCTTCTCCACTTTGAAGCTTAGAAATGTTACCAGTGAATGTGAGTCTACAACAGAAACACAGTACACTAAATAAAAGATGCTTCTCTATGTGACTTCTTTTACTAACTGAAGCATGTGAGAGCAAACTGTACCTACTGCTTCCATACACAAGTTCAGCTATCCTGAACACAGGTGAACCCGTAGCTGCTTCACTTCATTGAATACAAGTGTTTTCATTGGAAACATCTTTATATTCTCAATTTTCTCACTTGCTACAAAAATGCCCTTCTCCACTTATAAGCATAGAAGTAATACCAGAGAATCTGGTTCCACAAGTGAAACACAGCACGCGTCGTAAAAGATGCATCTCTATGTTACTACTTTTACTTATTAAAGCATGTGACACAAAACAGTGTGTATTGCTTCCATACACAGTGTTATGCAAATATGTACAAAAGTTAACTTCTCACTGCTATCTTTCAGTGAATGGAAGTATTTTCACTTGAATTACCTTTATATTCTCCATTAACCTGCTTGTTAAGAAATTGCCCTTCTCCACTTAGAAGCTTAGAAATGTTACCAGTGAATCTTGGTCTACAACAAAACACAGCACACTTCCTAAAAGATGCTTCTCTATGTGACTTCTTTTACTAATCAAAGCATGTGAGAACAGACTATACATACTGCTTTAATACACAGAGTTAAGCAATCCTAAACACAACTGAACCTCTAGCTGCTTTATCTGAGAGAATAGAAGTGCTTCCATTTCAAACAGCTTTATAGTGTCAATTTACCCAATTGCTACAAAATTGTCATTCTTCTCCAGTTAGAAGCTTAGAAGTATTACCAGAGAATCTGGTTCTACAACCGAAATGTTGTATATATCCTACAAGCAGCATCTCTATGTGACTTTTATACTTATGGAAGACTGTGATAATAAACTGTACATAATGCTTCCATACAGAGAGCTAAGCAAATCTGTACACAACTGAACATCTAGTTGCTTTTTTTCTGAGAATACAAGTGTTTTCACTTGAATCATCTTTATATTCCCCATGAACCCACCTTTTACAAAATTGCACTTCTCCACTTAGAATCTTAAAAATATTACCAGCAATCTGGGTCTACAACTGAAACACAGTACCCTTCCTAAAAGATGCTTCTTTATGTGACTTCTTTTACAAATCGAAGCATGTGAGAATAACCTGTACATACTGCTTTCATACACAGAATTAAGCAATCCTGAACACAACTGAACATCTGGCTTCTTTCTTTCAGAGAATAGAAGTGTGTTCATTTGATACATCTTTACACTGTCAAATGACCCGCTTGCTACAAATATGTATTCTTCTCCATTTAGAAGCTTAGAAGTGTTATCAGAGAATCTAGTTCTTCAACTGAATCATGGTACAGGTCCTATAAGAAGCATCCTTTGTGACATTTTTTCTTATAGAAGCCTGTGAAAACAAAGTGTATATAACACTTCCATACACAGAGTTAAGCAAACCTGTACAGAAATGTACATCTAGTTGCTTGCTTTCAGTGAATAGAAGTGTTTTCACTTGAGACATCTTTATATTCTCCAGCAACCCACTCATTATGAAATTGCCCCTTGTCTCCACATAGAAGCTTAGAAATGTTACCAGTGAACCAGGGTCTACAACCGAAACACTGTGCCCTTCCTAAATGATGCTTGTCTATGTGACTTCTTACATAATCAAAGTATGTGAGAACAAACTGTACACAGTGCTTCCATACACAGAGTTAATCTATCCTGAACACAAGGGAACACCTAGCAGCTTCACTTTAGTTAATACAAGTGTTTTCAGTGGAAAAATCTTTGTATTCTCAATTTTTCCCATTGCTACAAAAATGCCCTTCTTCTTCACTTACAAGCTTAGAAGTATTACCAGAGAATCAGGTTCTACAACTGAAAGGCGGTACACATCCTATAACAAACATCTCTATGTGACATCTTTTACTTATAGAAGCCTGTGAAAACAAACTATATATAATGCTTCCATAAACAGAGTTAAGCAAACCTGTACACAACTGAACATCTAGCTGCTTTTTTTCGGTGGATAGAAGTGTTTTCACTTGACACAACTTTATGTTCTCCAGCAACCCAGTTTTTACGAAATTACCATTCTTCTCCACTTAGAAGCTAAGAAATGTTACCAGTGAATCTAGGTCTACAACTGAAACACAGTACACCTCACAAAAAATGCTTGTCTATGTGACTTCTTTTACTAATTGAAGCATGTGAGAGCAAACTATACATACTGCTTCCATGCACAGAGTTAAGCTATCCTGAACAAAAGTGAACACCTAGCTGCTACACTTCAGTAAATGCAAGTGCTTTCATTGGAAACATCTTTATGTTCTCAATTTTCCCGCTTACTACAAAAATGCCTTTCTTCTCCACTTACAAGCTTAGAAGTATTACCAGAGAATCTGGTTCTACAAGTGAAATGCAGTACGTGTCCTAAAAGGTGCATCTCTAAGTGACTTCTTTTACTTATGTAAGCATGTGACCCAAAGCACTGTGTACTGCTTCTGTATACAGTGTTAAGCAAACCTGTACAAAAGTGAACTTCTCGCTGCTTTCTTTCAGTGATTTGAAGTGTTTTCACTTAAAACTTTATATTCTTGGTTACACGGTTAGCTACAAAAATGCCCTTCTTTAGCACTCAGACCTTATAACTGTTATAGGTGAATCTGGCTCTACACTCCAAAGGCAGTACACGTCCTAAGAGATACGTCTCTATGTGACTAATTTTACTAATTGAAGCATGTGAGAACACTGTTCATACTGCTTCCATACACAGAGTTAATCAATCTTGAACACAACTGAACATCTAGCTGATTTCTCTCAAAGAATAGAAGTGTTTTCATTTGATATATCTTGACATTGTCAATTTAACCACTTTTTACAAATATGTCCTTCTTCCCCACTTACAAGCTTAGATATCTTACCAGAGAATCATGTTCTACAACCGTAATGCAGAACATGTAATATAAGAAGCATCACTATGAGCCATCTTTTATTTTTATTTTATTTTTTAAAATTTATTTATTTATTTCAGAGTGTTACGAGGGTACAGACATTTAGGTTACATTCATTGCCTTTACTCTGCCCGAGTCAGAACTTCAAGCATGCCCATCTCCCAGAGATTGTGCTCTGCACCCCTTAGGTGTGCATTTACCCATCCTTTCCTCCCCCATCCCACCTGTCCAACACCTGATCAATGTTACTTCCATATGTGCACTTAAAAGTTGATCTATTAGTATCAACTTGATGGTGCATACATTTGGTGCTTGTTTTTCTATTCTTGAGATAATTCCCTTAGATAATGGGCTCCAGTTCCACCTAGGATAATGCAACTGGTGTTAGTTCACCATTAATTTTTGTGGTTGAGTAGTACTCCTGGTGTACAATACCACATTTTTTTAATCCACTCATGTATTGATGGACACTTGGGTTGTTTCCACGTCTTTGCAATTGTGAATTGTGCTGATATAAGCATTCATGTGCAGATGTCTTTACTATAGGATGTCTTTTTTTCCTTTGAGTAAATACCCAGTAATGGGATAACTGGATCGAATGGTAGTACTACTTTATTTCTTTGAGGTATCTCCAGACTATTTCCATAGAGGTTGTATTAGTTTGCAGTCCCACCAGCAATGTATAAGTGTTCCTGTCTATCTGCATACCCACCAACATTTGTTGTTTTGGGACTTTGTGATATAAACCATTCTCACTGGAGTTAAGTGGTATATCATTGTGGTTTTAATTTGCATTTCCCTCATGATTAGAGATGTTGAGCATTTTTTCATATGTGTCTTAGCCATTAGTCTACCTTATTTGAGAAGTTTCTATTGATGTCCTTTGCCCATTTTGTAATGGGGTTTTTTGATTTTTTCTTGCTGATTTTCCTGCGTTCTATATAGATTCTAGTTGTTAGTCCTTTGTCGGAGGTATAGCATGCAAAAATTTTCTCCCATTCTGTAGGTTGTCTGTCCACTGTAGCAATAGTCTCTTTGGCTGTGCAGAAGCTTCTTTATTAGATCAGGTCCCAGTTGTTTATTTTTGCTGTTTCTGAGATTGCTTTTGGGGTTTTCTTCATAAATTATTTGCCTAGGCCAATGTCTGTAAGAGTTTTCCCAACATTTTCTTCTAGAAGTTTTATGGTTTCATGTCTTAGGTTTAAGTCTGTTACCCATCATGAGTTGATTTCTGTGAGAGGTGAGAGGTGAAGATCTTGTTTCAGTCTTCTACATGTGGCTATCCAATTTTCCCAGTACCATTTATTGAATAGGGATTCCTTTCCCCAGTGTATGTTTTTGTCTCCTTTGTCAAAAATCAGATGGCTATATGAGGATGGTTTTATGTCTGGGTTCTCAGTCCTGTTCCATTGGTCTAAGTCTTTGTTCCTGTGCCAGTACCATGCTGTTTTGGTTACTATAGCCTTGTTGTATAGCTTGAAGTCTGGTAGCTTGATGCCTCCCAGTTTGTTCTTTTTCCTTAAGGTTGCTTTGGCTATATGAGGTCTTCTCTGGTCCCATACAAAGCGTAGAATTATTTTTTCTACTTCTGTGAAAAATGCTGTTGGTATTTTGATAGGGATTGCACTGAATCTGTAAATGACTTTGGGAGGTATAGACATTTTAACAATGTTGATTCTGCTGATCCATGAGCATGGTATAGTTTTCCATCTGTTTGCACGCTCTGCTATTTCCTTCCTCAGTGTTTCCTAGTTCTCCCTGCACAGATACTTCACCTCCTTAGTTAAATATATTCCTAGGAATTTTATTTTCTTTCTTGCTATTGTGAAAAGTATTGAGTTTTTGATATGGTTCTCAGTTTGACTGTTGTTGGTGTATATGAATGCTACTGATATGTGTACATTGATTTTGTATCCTGAGACTTTGCTGAACTTATTTATCAGATCCAGTAATCTCATGGCAGAGTCTTTGGGGTTTTCTACATATAAGATCATATCATCTGCAAAGAATGATATTTTGATGTCTTCTGGTCCCATTTGGATGCCCCTGATTTCCTTGTCTTGTCTGATTGCTCTGGCTAGGACTTTTCAGCACAATGTCGAATAGAAGCAGTGATAGAGGGCACCCTTGTCTGGTGCCAGTTCTAAGTGGGAATGCTTTCAATTTTTCCTTGTTCAGTACGATGTTGGCTGTGGGATTGTCATGTATGGCTATTATTATTTTGCGGTAAGTTCCATCTATGCCTATTTTGTTCAGCATTCTTGTCATAAAATGGTGCTGAATATTGTCAAATGCCTTTTCTGCATCTATGGAGGGGATCATATGGTTTTGGGTTTTGCTTTTGTTTATGTGATGGATTACGTTTATAGATTTGGGTATGTTGAACCATCCCTGCATTTCTGGGATGAACCCAACTTGGTCATGATGGATTATTTTTATTTTTTTGTTGAGCTGCTGAATTTGATTTGCAAGTTTTTTGGGGGAACTTTTGCATCTATATTTATATGGGATATTAGTCTGTAGCTTTTTTTTCTCGTTGGGTCCTTACCTGACTTTGGTATCAGGGTGATATTGGCTTCATAAAACATACTGGGGAGGATTCTTTCCTTCTCAATGTTGTGGAATAATTTTTGCAGGATAGGCACCAGATCTTCTTTGTAGGTCTGGTAGAATTCTAGTGTGAAACCATCTGGTCTGGGACTTTGTTTTTTTAGGATGGTTTTTTATTACTGCTTCAATTTCAGTATTTGATATTGGTCTGTTGAGAAAATCTACATCTTCTGGATTGAGTCTAGGGAGGCTGTGTGTTTCCTAGAATTTGTGCATTTCCTCCACATTTTCAATTTTGTGTGCATAGAGATTTTTATAGTATTCAGAGATAATATTTTGTATTTCTGTGGTGTCAGTTGTAATTTCTCGTTCCTCATTCCTAATAGAGCTTACTAGATTTCTTTCTTTTCTGCTTCTGGTTAATCTACATAGAGATGTGTCAATTTTGTTTGTCTGTTCAAAGAACCAACTTTTTGTTTTATTCATCTTCTGTATAAATCTTTTCATATTGATTTCATTCAGTTCTGCTCTGATCTTCGTTATTTCTTTTCTTCTGCTGGATTTGGGACTGGTTTGCTCATCCTTTTGCAGGTCTTTGAGATGATTCATTAGATTGTTGATTTGTGATCTTTCCATCTTTTGGATGTAGGTATTTATGGCTGTGAATGATCCTCTCAGGACTGCTTTAGCTGAGTCCCACAGATTTTGGTAACTTGTGTCCCCATTATTGTTTTCTTCAAAGAATCTTTTTATTTCCATTCTAATTTCTTACTTGACCTGAAAGTCATTCAGCAGTAGGTTATTTAGTTTCCATGACTTTGTGTACAGATGAATGTTTCTATTGGAGTTCATTTCTAATTTTATTCCACTGTGGTCTGAGAAGATGCATGGTATAATTTCTGTTTTTTAAAATTTCTTGAGACATGTTTTGTGCCCTAGGATGTGATCAGTCTTAGAGAATTGCCCATGGGTTGATGAGAAAAAAGTATATTTGGTGGTTTTTGGGTAGAATGTTGTGTAAATCTGTTAGGCCCGTGTGTTCTAGAGTTCTATTTAAGTCCCTTGCTTATTTGTTTTCTGTTTGGTGGATCTGTTTGGTGGATTCTTTCAGCTGAGTGTTGAAGTCCCCAGCTATTATGGTGCTAGTGTCTATTATTTTGTTTAGATCAAGAAGGATTTGCTTTATGAATCTGCATGCTCCATTGTTAGGTGCATAAATATTTAAGATTGTTATGTCTTCTTGTTTAATTGTTCCCTTTACCATTATTTAGTGACCTTCTTTGTCTTTCATCACTTTTTGTTAATTTGAAGATTAAGTTATCTGCTATGAGAACTGCTACTCCTGCTATCTATTGGTTTCCATTAGCATGGAAAATTGTTTTCATCCCTTCACATTTAGTCTGCATGCGTCCTTGTGGGTTAGATGCATTTCATGAAGACAGCAGATATTTGGGTTGTGTATATTTATACATTTGGCCAGTCTGTGTCTCTTCAGTGGGCAGTTCAAGCCATTCACATTTATTGAGAGAATTGATAAGTGGGGTGGAGTTTTGTTCATCCTGTTAAGTTGAACTTTGTTGTTTTGTTTTATCTCTTGAGCCATTGTGATATCTGGCCATCAATCTTTGGCTTTGGGTAATTTTACAAAGTGTTTCTTGTGATTCTCTGTGAATAACGCAGTTCTGAGAACTTCCTGCAGGGCAAGTCTTCTCTTGACCATTTCCCTCAGTGTTTGCTTGTCTGGGAAATACTTAATTTCCCCTTCAGATATAAAACTTAGTTTTTCAGGATACAAAATTCTTGGCTGGGCATTATTCTGTTTGAGAAGACTTACAATGGGGCCCCATTCCCTTCTGGCTTGGAGGGGTCAGTTGAGAAGTCTGCTGTTAGTCTGATGGGTTTTCCTTTGTAGGTTTCCAGTTGCTTTCACCTCACAGCTTGTAAGAGCACCCCTTTTGTATTTATTTTGGCTAGTCTGATGAGTATGTGTTGTGGTGTATTCCTCTTTATGTTGAGTCTTCCAGGAGTCCTATGGGCTCCTTGTACCTGGATATCTAAGTTTCTAGCAAGGCCAGGGAAATTTTCTTCTATTATTCCTTCAAATAGATTATCCAACACTTGTGTAGTTTCTTCTTCACCCTCAGGAATGCCTATGATTCTTATGTTAGGCCTTTTTACATAATCTGACATTTCTTGTAGGCTTTGCTCATTCTTCTCACTTCTCTGCTCTATCTCTCTGACTAACTTGTTAATTGAGGAGTTTTGTCTTCAAGCTCTGAGATTCTTTCCTCTGCGTGATCTAACCTGTTCTTGAGGCTTTCCACTGTGTTTTGTAATTCCTTGAAAGAATCTTTATTTCCAGAAGTTCTGTTTGATTTTTCTTTAATACTCCAATTTCTTTAGTGAATTTTTCATTCATTTCCTGTATTGTTTTTGTGCTTTCTTTGTGCTGGATTTCTATTTTGTCATGTATTTCATTTAGTTTCCTTACAGTCCATGCCTGAAATTCTCCATCCGTCATTTCTATAGTTTGCTTTTGGTTGTTATCCAATGCTACAGAACTGGTGTTCCCTTTTGGGGGTGACCTTTCACTCTGATTCTTCATATTTTCAGAGTTCTTTCACTGGTTCCTTCTCATCTGAGACAGGTGTTGTTTCTCACTTTTTAATTTTCATTTGTTTAGATATTGTCAAGCCCTTTTTAAACTTTGAGCCAGTAGGTGGTGTTTGTTTGTGAGAACCAACCACACTCTGTGTGATGACTCAGTAGATGCAGAAAAAGGGCATGCAGTTTGACTTCCCTGTCGGTAGGTGGCGCTTGCCAGAAGGACGAAGCTGCATTGTTGGTTTTGGGTCCTGTGATCAGCCCAAGTTCCTCAGGAGGGAGAACTCTGATGCCCCGGTGGTAGGTGGGGCCCTGGGACTTCCAGGTGAGTCCTTTATTCACCCCTGCAAAAGAGGTGGGTGGTGGAATGAGGCTGGGTGGGGTTAGGTTGGGTAAGACTGCCCTCAGGCTCCTCAAATGTTGTTAAGGTATATGCAGGGGTTAAAGGTGAATTCTCTGTCTCTGGGCTGAGTTTCCTGGGAAGGGTTGATGTGGCCCCACTCCACCAGAGAGTCTGTTCTCTATCCCCAGAAAACTCTGCCAGGGGACTTTTCCCCCAATGGCCACTCAAGAAACTCTTGGATCAAGCTGAACACCCTTTTGAAGTGAGTGGTGGTGGGGGCAGCTGCTCCAATTCAGCCTGTGGCACCAGAGGCATTTGGTTGCTATGGGAACCAGTACTTATACAAATTGAGTCTCCCTGGTTCATCAATCTCCAGTCTGCTATTTCTCCAATGGAGGGGCTGATTCATCAAAAACTTCAATATTAGGGTTCTTGGGGAGGGGCTAGTTCAGCAAACTCTGGTACACTTGTTCTCCAAAAGGGGGGTTGCACCCACAGACCCCTACTCTCCTGTGCATCTCCAAGCCCTCCCTATGGACTATCACCCACCCGATCCTGAATCCGTGACCTCTCCCCCACATCTCCCCACTGTGTGTGCCTTCCACAGGCAGGCTCACCAAGTGCTGCTGTACCAGTTCAAAGGGCAGAGAAGTGTGCCCCATGCCCCCTGTGACAAAAGGGGGGCCCTCAGAAGAGAAATCTCCAGTGGCTGCTATGTTGGTGGGGGAGGGGATCACAGTCCTTCTTCACTGCACTTCTCTTCTCCGCAGCTGCTCAGTTAGAGGCAGGTTCACCAGGCGAGCACTCCCCGCAGGAAAGGGGCCCAGACCCTAGCAGGCTTGGCCATGAGTGCTCTGTCTGTAGCTGCTTTGCTACCCAGTATCTTCACAGGGGATTAGTGGGAGGACCCCTCCTGCCCCCAGGCTGCACGTCCCACCCAGTCACTCGGTGTGATCCTGGTTGGGGAGTGTGCCCCTACCGCACAGACCAGTTACTCTGCACAGGATTGGCGGGAGGATATTTCCCACCCCCAGGCAGCACCACCCAGCGGGCCTAGCCTGCAACGGCACAGCGGCCCAGTCACCCTGCGCCCAGTCACCCCGCGCCCAGTCACTCCACACCCAGTCACTCACACAGGATCAGAGTGAGGGCACTTCCAATTTCTGTGCAGCATGACCTGCCCAGTCACTCAGGGCTTGCCTGGCTGGGGAGTGCAGCGCAACCATGCAGCCCAGTCATTCAGCACTGGATTGGGGGGAGGGCACTTCCCACTTCCAGGCGGCATGACCCACCCCATCACTCAGGGGCACCTGGCCGGGGAGTGCACTGCAGCTGTGAGGCCTAGTCACTCCATCCGGGGTTGGGGAAGGGAACTTCCTGCACCCAGTCACTCTGCAGGGACATGAAGGGAGCAAGCTTCCTACCTCCGGACAGTCAGGCAATGATTCTTGGCTGTTGCTATGGGGTAGATGTGGCCACAGGGTTTCCAGCAGCATGAGCCAACATTACTTTCTGGGGCAGAGAGGATGGGTCTTCCAGATGCAGGGATGCCAATTCTCTTGTTCCTCCTGGAACTATGCCCTGTATGAGAACCCTGTGTTCCCCTGGAGTCCTGAGGCACCCTGGTGGGGGTAGGGAAAAATATCCCTTACCCTTTCCCTGGTCTCCAGCACTCCCTTGATTTGGTTTGGTTCCTGCAGACTTTTCTCCTCTATCCTCCTGTCTCTCAGCTGTTCATTTCCTGCTTGTGTTATCCTGGATGCCTCTGATATCAGACCCCATGGTCCAATCCCAATCAGCAATCCTCCACCCCTTTCAGTCCAATACTCACCTCCTCCATCGGGAAGATCCAACAAACCCTGACTCTAGTCAGCCATCTTCCATCTTTTACTTTTAGAAGCCTGTGAACACAAATGTATATAATCCTTCCAAACACAGAGTTAAAGAAGCCTGTACAGAACTGAACATCTAGCTGCTTTCTTTCAGTGAATAGAAGTGTTTTCACTTGAGACATCTTTATATTCTCCAGCAACCCGGTTTTTAAGAAATTGCCATTCTTCTCCACTTAGAGGCTTAGAAATGTTACCAGTCAATCTGGGTCTACCACTGAAACACAGTACACTTCCTAAAAGATGGTTGTCTATGTGACTTGTTTTACTAATTGAAGCACGTGAGAACAAACCCTACATACTGCTTCCATACACAGAGTTAAGCTATCCTGAACACAAGTGAACACCTAGCTGCTTCACTTCAGTGAATACAAGTGTTTTCACTGGAAACATCTTTATATTCTCAATTTTCCTGCTTGATACAAAAATGCCCTTCTTCTCCACTAACAACATTAGAAGTATTACCAGAGAATCTGGTTCTACAAGCAAAACACAGTACATGTCCTAAAAGATGCATCTCTATGTGACTTCTTTTATATATGGTAGCATGTGACACAAAACAGTGTATACTGCTTCCATATACAGTGTTATGAAAACCTGTACAAAGGGAACTTCTCACTGCTATCTTTCAGAGAATGGAAGTGTTTTCACTTGAAACATCTTTACACTCTCACTTATGCGGCTAGCTACAAAAATGCCCTTCTTCACCACTCAAAAATTAGAACTATAATAGGCAAATCTTCTTCTACACTCCAAATGTAGTACACATCTCAAGAGATACATCTCTATGTGACTTCTTTTACTTATGGAAGCATGTGACACAAAACAGCGTGTACTGCATCCATACACAGTGTTATGCAAAACTGTACAAAAGTGAACTTTTTGCTGATTTCTTCCAGTGAATGGAAGTGTTTTCACATGAAACATCTTTATATATCCAGTAAAGTGGCTGCCTAGAAAAATCCCCTCTTCGTGTCTTACAACTTATAACTATTATAAGTGAATCAGGTTCTACACTCTAAATGCAGTGCATGTCCTAAAAGATACATCTCTATGTCACTTCTTTTACTAAATGAAGCATGTGAGTACTACCAGTATATACTGCCTCCATACACAGAGTTAAGCTGAACTGTACACAACTGAACATCTAGCTGCTTTCTCTCACAGAATAGAAGTTTCTTCATTTCAAACAGCTTTATATTGTCAATTTACCCGCTTGCTACAAAAATGATATTCTTCTCCACTAAGAAGCTTAGAAGTATTACCAGAGAATCTGGTTCTACAACTGAAATGCAGTACATGTCCTAAAAGAATCATCTCTATGTAACTTCTATTTTTTATGGAAACCTGTGAAAACACACTGTACATAATGCTTCTATACACAGAGTTAAGCAAACCTGTATACAACCTAACATCTAGCTGCTTTCATTCAGTGAATATAAGTATTTTCACTTGAAACAGCTTTATATTCTCCATTTACCTGCTTTTTATGAAATTGCAATTCTTCTCTATTTAGAAGTTTAGAAATGTTAGCAATTAATCTGGGTCTACAACCAAAACTCAGATCACTTCCTACAACATACATCTCTATGTGACTTCTTTTACTAATCAAAACATGTTAGAACAAATTGTACATATTGCTTCCATACACAGAGTTAAGCAGTCCTGAACACCGCTGAACATGTAGCTGCTTTCTCTAAGAGAATAGAAGTGCTTTCATTTGATACATCTTTACATAGTCAATTTACCTGTGTGCTATGAAATGTCCTTCTTCTCCACTTAGAAGCATAGAAGTATTACCAGAGAATTGGGTTCTACAACCAAAGTGCAGTACACGCCCTATAAGAAGCATCTCTATGCAACATCTTTTCCTTACAGAAGCCTGTGAAAACAAACTGTATATAATGCTTCCATGCACAGAGTTAAGCAAACCTGTACACAACTGAACATGTAGCTGCTTTCTTTCAGTGAATAGAAGTGTTTTCACTTGAGACATCTTTACGTTCTCCATTAACCTGCTTTTTACTTAATTGCCCTTCTTCTCCACTTAGAAGCTTAGAAATGTTACGAGTGAATTTGAGTCTTCAACCAAAACACAGTACACTTCCTAAAAGATGCTTGTCTATTTTACTTCTTTTACTAATTGAAGCATGTCAGAGCAAACTGTACATACTGTTTCCATACACAGAATTAAGCTACCCTGAACACAAGTGAAGACCTATCTGCTTCACTTCAGTGAATCCAAGTGTTTTCACTGGAAACATCTTTATATTCTCAATTTTCTTACTTGCTAAGAAAATGCCCTTCTTCTCCACTTAGAATTTTGGAAGTATTACCAGAGAATCAGGTTCTACAACCAAAACGCAGTACATGTCATATAAGAAGCTTCTCTATGTGGCATCTTTTACTTATAGAAGTCTGTGAAAACAAACTGCATAATGCTTCCATACACAAAGTTAAGCCAAACTTTACACAACTGAATATCTAGCTGCTTTTTTCCAGTGAATAGAAGTGTTTTCTCTTCAGATATTTTTATATTCTCTAGCAACCAGCTTTTTACAAAATTACCCTTCTTCTCCATTTAGAAGCTTAGAAATGCTACCAGTCAATCTGGTTCTACAACCGAAGTGCAGTGCCTTTCCTAAAAGATGCTTGTCTATGGGACTTGTTTTACTAATTGAAGCATGTCACATAAAACTGTACATACAGCTTCCATACACAGAGTTATGCAATCCTGAACACAAGTAAAACCTCGCTTCTTCACTTCAGTGAATACAAGTGTTTTCATTGGAAACATCTTTATATACTCAATTTTCCTGCTTGCTATGAAAATTCCCTTCTTCTCCACTTACACGCTTAGAAGTATTACCAGAGTATCTGGTTCTACAAGTAAAATGCAGTACACACCCTGAAAAATGCATCTCTATGTGACTTATTTTACTTATGGAAGCATGGGACCCAAAACAGTGTGTACTGCTTCTGTACAGAGTATTTGGAAAACCTGTACAAAAGTGAACTTCTCTCTGCTTTCTTTCAGTGAATGTTAGTGTTTTCACCTGAATATCTTTGTATTCTCCATTAACATGCTTTTTACTAAATTGCCCTTCTTCTCATCTTAGAACCTTAGAAATGTTACAAGTGAATCTGGGTCTACAACCAAAACACAGTACACTTCCTAAAACATGCTTCTCTATGTGACTTCTTTTACTAGTGAAGCATATGAGAACAAACTGTATATACTGCCTCCATAAATAGAGTTAAGCAATCCTGAGCACAATTAACATCTAGCTCCTTTCTCCCAGTGAATAGAGGTGTTTTCTTTTGGAACACCTTTATGTTCTCAATTTTCCCTCTTCCTGGGAAAATGACCTTCTTCTCCACTTAGAAGGTTAGAAGTATTACCAGAGAATGTGGTTCTATGAACAAATTGCAGTGCTTTTCCCAAAAAATACATCCCTATGTGACTTCTTTTATAAAAGCAGCATGGGAGAACAAACTGTATATACTGCTTATATACACAAACATAAGCAGACCTGTACACAAGTGAACATTGAGCTGAATTCCTTCACTGAATAGAAGTGTTTTCATTAGAAACACCTTTATATTTTCAATTTACCCCCTAGCTACGAAGATGCCTTCTTCTCCACTGAGAAGATTAGAAGTATTATCAGAGAATTTGGTTCAACAACCCAAAAACAATACAAGTAATAGAAGATGCATCTTTATGTGACTTCTTTTACCAAAGAAGCATGTGGGATTCAAACTGCATAACTCCTTCTATACACAGTGTTAAGCAAAACTGTGTACGAGTGAACATCTAGATGACTTCTCCCAATGAATAGAAGTGTTATCTTTTGAAACTCCTTTATGTTCTCAATTTATCTTTTCCTGTGAAAATGCCCTTCTTCTCCTCTTAGAAGCTTAGAAGTATTAAATGAGAATCTGGTTCTAAAACCCAAATGCACTACACGTCCTTAAAGATGAAACTGTACATGACTTCTTTTCCCAATAGAAGCATGTGAGCACAATCTGTATATACTGCTTCCACACACAGTGTTAAGCAAACCTGTACACAACTAATATCTAGCTGCTTTCACTCAATGAATACAAGTGTTTTCATTTGAAACATCTTTATGTTCTTGATTTACTCTTTTCCTGGGAAAATGCCTTTCTTCTCCAGTTAGAAGCTTAGAAGCATTAGGAGATAATCTGGTTGTAAAACCTAAATGCTGTACACATCCTAAAATATGCATCTTCATTTGACTTTTTTACCAATGGAAACATATGAGAACAAACTGTCTAATCTGCTTCCATGCAGAGATTTAAGCAAACCTGTACACAAGTGCATATCTATTTGGGTTGTTTCAGTGGATAGTGGTCTATTCATTGGAAACATCTTTATGTCCTCAATTAACCTTCTTCCTACTAAATGCCCTTCTTGTCCACTTTGAAGTTTAGAACTATTACCAGAGAATCCGGTTCTACAAGCCAAAGTACACGTCTTAAAAGATGAATCTCTACGTGACTTATTTTACCAATAAAAGCATGTGAGAACAAGGTGCATATACTTCTTCCATACAAAGTGTTAAGCAATCCTGTACACAACTGAGTATCTAGATGATTTCACTCAGTGTCACTCAGTGACTTCATTTAAAACATCTTTATGTTCTCAGTTTACCTTCTTCCTGCGAAAATGCCCTTCATCTCCACTTAGATCCTTAGAAGTATTACCAGAGAATCTGGTTTGACAACCTAAACACAGTACACATCCTAAAAGATGCATCTATATGTGACATTTTTACCCATGGAAGCATGTGAGAACAAAACTGTATATACTTCTTGCATACATAGAGTTAAACAAACTTTACACAAGGGAACATGTTGCTGCTTTCATTCATGGAATAGAATTGTTTTCATTTGAAACACCTTTATATTCTCAAATAAACCTGCTTGCTACGAAAATGCCCTTCATCCCCACTTAGAAGCTTAGAATTATTACCAGAATATCTCATTCTACAAGAAAAATGCAGCACACATCCTAAACGATGCATCTCTTTATGACTTTTTTTACTAATGTTAGCATGTGTGAACAAAAGATATATACTGCATACATACACAGCATTAAGAAACCTGTACACAATTTAACATCTTGCTGCTTTCTTTCAGTGAATAGAAGTGTTTTCATCTGAAATAAATTTTTGTTCTCAATTTACCCTCTTTCTGTGAAAGTGCCCTTATTCTACACTTAGAATTTTAGAATTATTATCAGAATATCTGGTTCTACAACCCAAATGCAGTACACATCATAAAAAATGCATCTCTATGTGACTTCTTTTACTGGTGGCAGCATGTGAGAACAAACTACATATACTTCTGCCATACAGAGAGTTAAGCACACCATTACACAAGTGAACATCTGGCTGTTTTCCCTCAGTGAATAGAAGTGTTTTCATTTGAAACAGCTTTATATTTTAAATTCACCCACATGCTACAAAATTGCCCTTCTTCTCCACCTAGAACATTGGTAGTATTACCGGAGTATCCCGTTTTACAAGACAAAGGCAGCACACATCCTGACAGATGCACCTGTATGTGACTTCTTTTACTAATGGTAGCATGTGAGAAAAAACTGTATATACTGCTTTCACATACAGAGTTAAGCAAACCTGGACACAAGAGAACATCCAGCTGCTTTCTTTCAATGGAATTTAAGTGTTTGCATAGGTAACATCTTTATATTCTCAATTAACCCACTTGCTATGTAAATTCCCTTCTTCTCCACTTTGAAGATTAGAAGTATTAACAAATTATCTGGTGCTATGACTCAAATGCAGTACACATACTAAAAGATTCATCTGTAACTGACTTCTTGTACCAATGGAAGCATATGAGAATAAACTGCATAAAATTTTTCCATACCCACTGTTATGCAAACCTCTACACATGTGAATATCTAGCTGCTTTCTTTCAGTGAGTAGAAGTGTTTTCATTTGAAGTATCTTTATGTCCTCGACTTCCCCTCTTTCTTCAAAAATGGTATTCTTCACCACTAAGAAGATTAGAAGTATTGCCAGAGAATCTGATTCTACAACCCAACCTCAGTACTCATCGTAAAAGTTGCATATCAATGTGATTTCTTCTACTAATGACAGCGTGTGAGAACAAACTATGTACTGCTTCTATAAAGAGAGTTAAGGAAACCTGTACACAAGTGAACATATAGCTGCTTTCTTTCAGTGAATAGAAGTGTTTGCACTTAAAACATCTTTATAGTCTCAATTAACCTGCTTTCTAAAAAATGCCCTTCTTCTCCACTTAGAAGCTTAGAAATATTAAAAGTGAATCTCTTTCTACAACCCAATAGCAGTGCATGTCCTAAAAGATGAATCTGTGCGTGACTTCTTTTAACAATAGTAGAATGGTAGAACAAACTGTATATACTGCTTCCATACACAGATTTAAGTAAACCGGTACACAACTGTACATCTTGGTGCTTTCACTCAGTGAATACAAGTGTTTTCATTTGAAACATCTTTATTTTCTCAGTTTACTCTCTTCTCCACTTAGAAGCTTACAAGTATAGCTTAGCAGAGGATCTGGTTCTACAACCCAAACACAGTACACGTTTTAAAAGAGGCACCTCTATGTGACTTTTTTACCATTGGAAACATGAGAGAACAAACTCTACATACTACTTCCATACACAGAGTTAAGGAAACCTGTACACAAGTGAACATCTAGCTCCTTTCTTTCAGTGAATAGATGTGTTTTCATTTGAAATATGTTTATATACTCATTTTACCCTCTTCCTGCAAAAAAGCCTTCTTCTCCACTTATTAACTTATACTTATGACCAGAGAATCTGGCTCTACAACCCAAATGCAGTAAACATCCTAAAAGAGGCACCTCTATGTGACTTCTTTTACCAATGTTAGCATGTGAGAACATACTCTATGTACTACGTCCATACACAGCATTAACATACCTGTACGCAAGTGAACATCTAGCTGCTTTCTTCCAGTGAATAAAAGTGTCTTAATTTGAAACAACTTTGAGTTCTCAATTTACCCTCTTCCTGAAAAAATGTCCTTCTTCTCCACTTTGAATTTGAGAAGTATTACTAGAGAATCTGGTTCTACAACACAAATGCACCACTCCTCCTAAAAGATGCATCTCTATATGACTTCTTTTACTGACAGCAGCATGGAAGAACAAACTGTATATACTTCTTCCATACACATACTTAAGAAAACATTTACACAAGTGCACGTCTAGATGCTTTCTTTCAGTGAATACAAGTGTTTTCATTCGAAACACCTTTATATTCTCATTTTACCCGCTTGCTATGAAAATGCCCTTCTCCTCCACTTAGAAGCGTAGAAATGTTACCAGAGAATCTCATTCTACAAGACAAAAGCATCACACATCCTAAAAGATGCATCTCTATGTGACTTCTTTTACTAATGGCGTCATGTGAGACCAAACTGTGCACTGCTAACTTACAGAGAGTTAAGCAATCCTGTACAAAGTGAACATCTAGCTGCTTTCCTTCAGTGAATAAAAGTGTTTGCATTTGAAAAGTCTTTATATTCTCAATTAACCCGCTTGCTAAAAAAATGCCCTTTTTATCCACTTAGAAGCTTAGAGGTATGACCAGAGTATCAGGTTCTACAACCCAAATGCAGTACATGTCCTAAAAGATGCATCTCTATGTGACTTTTTTACCAATGGAAACATGGGAAAACAAACTGTATATACTTCTTCCATACAGAGAGTTAAGCAAACATTTACACAAGTGAACATCTAGCTGCTTTCTCTCAGTGAATAGAAGTGTTTTCATTTGAAATATATTTATAGTCTCATTTTACCCACTTCCTGCAAAAATGCCATTATTCTCCACTTAGAAGCTTAGAAGTATTACAAGAGAAGCTGGTTCTACAGCAAAAGTGCAGTACACAGCCTAAAAAATGCATCTCTTTGTGACTTTGCTTACCAATGGAAACATGTGAGAATAACTTGTATATACTGCTTCCATAAGAGAATTATTGAAACCTCTACACAAGTGCATATCTATCTGGATTCTTTCAGTGAATTGAAGTCTGTTCATTTGAGACACCTTTATGTCCTCAGTTTACCATCTACTTGCAAAAATCCCCTTCTTCTCCACTTAGAAGTTTAGAAATATTACTTGAGAATCTGATTCCACAGCCCAAATGCTGTACTCATCCTAAAAGATGCATCTCTATGTGACTTCTTTTACCAATAGAAGTATGTAAGAACAAAGTGTATATACTGCTTCCATACACAGAGTTAAGCAACCCTGTACACAACTGAACATCTAGCTGCTTTCTTTCAATGAATAGAAGTGTTTCATTTGAAACTTCTTTATATTCTCCATTATCCCACTTTTTATGATATTGCACTTCTTCCCCACTTAGAAGCTTAGAAATATTACCAGTTAATCTGGGTCTAAAAAAGATATACAGTACACTTCCTAAAAGATGCATGTCTATGTGACTTCTTGTACTAATGGTAGCATGTAAAAACACACTGAATATACTGCTTCCATATACAGAGTTTAGCAAACCTGTACAAAAGCGAATGTACAGCTGTTTTCTTTCAATGAATAGAAATATTTTCATTTAAGACATTTTTATGTTCTCAATTTACCTTCCTCCTGCAAAAATGCCCTTCTTCTCCACTTAGAAGCTTAGAAGTATTAACAGCGAATCTGGTTCTACAACACAAATGCTGTACCCATCCTAAAAGATGCATCTTTATGTGACTCCTTTTACCAATAGAAGCATGTCAGAACAAACTGTACATACTACTTCCATACCCAGAGTTAAGCAAGGCATTACACAAGGGCACATCTAGCTGCTTATTTTAAATGCATAGAAGTGATTTCATTTGTAGCATCTTTATATTCTCAATTTTCCTGCTTGCTACAAAAATGCCCTTCTTATCCACTGGAAGCTTAGGAGTATTACCAGAGAATCTTTATCTACAAGAAAAATGCATCACACATCCTATAAATGCATCTCTATGTGACTATTTTTACTAATGGGAGCATCTGAAAATAAAATGTATATACTGCTTCCAAACACAGAGTTAAGCACACCTGTACACATGGAAACATCCAGATGCTTTCTTTCAGTGAATAGAAGTGTTTTTATTTGAAACATCTTTATGTTCTCCATTTTTCCTCTTCCTGCTAAAATGCCATTCATTTCCACTTAGAAGCTTTGAAGTATTAACAGCGAATCTGGTTCGATGACACAAATGCTGTACTCATCCTAAACAGTGCACCTCTATGTGACTTACCTTACTAATGGCAGCATGTGAGAACAAACTGTATATTCTGCTTCCACACAGAGAGTTAAGCATACCTGTACACAAGTGAAGATCTAGCTGCTTTCTTTAAGTGAATAGAAGTGTTTTCATTTGAAACATCTTTATATCCTCAATTTACCCTCTTCCTGAAAAAATGCCATTCCTTTCCACTTAGTAGATTACAAATATTACCAGAGAATCTGGTTTTTCAAGGCAAACGGAGCACGAATCTTAAGAGACGCATCTCTATGTTATTTATTTTACCAATGGTAGCATGTGAGAACAAACTCTATATACAGCTTCCATTCACAGATTTAAGCACACCTGTATACATGTGAATGTCTGGCTGCTTTCTTTTAGTGAACAGAAGCATTTTAATTTGACACAACTTTATGACCTCAGTGTAGCTGTTCCTGTGAAAACACCCTTCTTCTCCACTTGTAAGATTAGAAGTATTTCCAGAGTATCTAGGTCTACAAACCAAAAGCAGCACTCTTACTAAAAGATGCATATCTACGTGACTTTTTTTATTAATAGCAGAATGTGAGAACAAACTGTACGTACTCCTTCCATACAGAAAGTTCAGCAAATCTGTACACAAGTGAACATCCAGATGCTTTCTATCAGTGAATAGAAGTATTTTCATTTGAAAGATCTTTTTTTTTTCTCTATTTATCCTCTTCCTGACAAAACACCCTTTTTCTCCACTTAGAAGCTTAAAAGTATTAACAGCAAATCTGGTTGTATGACACAAATGTTGTACTCATCCTAAAAGATGAATCTCTATTTGACTCCTTTTACCAATAGAAGCATTTGAGAACAAACTGTATATACTACTTCCATGCCCAGAGTTAGGAAAACCATTACACAAGTGCACATCTAGCTGCTCTCTTTAAGTGAATAGAAATGTTTTCATTTGAAGCAATTTTATGTTCTCAATTTTCCCACTTGCTGTGAAAATGACCTTCTTCTCCGCTGAGAACCTTAGAATTATTACCAGAGAATCTTGTTCTAAGAAAAATGCAGCACACATCCTATAAATGCATCTGTATGTGACTATTGTTACTAACGGGAGCATGTGAGAACAAAATGTATATATTGCTTCCATACACAGAGTTAAACACACCTGTGCACAAGTGATCATCCAGGTGCTTTCTTTCAGTGAATAGAAGTGTTTTCATTTGAATGATCTTTATGTTCTCAATTTATCCTCTTCCTGAGATAATACACTTTTTCTCCACTTAGAAGCTTAGAAATATTAACAGAGAATCTGGTTCTACAACAAAAATGCTGTACTCATCCTAAAAGATGCATAACTATGTGATTTCTTTTACCAATAGAAGCATGTGAGAACAAGGCGTACATACTACTTTCATACACAGAGTTATGCAAACCATTACACAAGTGCACATCTAGCTGTTTTCTTTAAGTGAATAGAAGTGTTTTCATTTGAAACATCTTTATATTCTCAATTTTCCCACTTGCTACAAAAATGCTTGGAAGTATTACCAGAGAATCATGTTCTACAAGAGAAACACAGCACGTATCCTAAAAGTTGCATCTCTATGTGACTATTTTTACTAATTTGAGTGTGTGAGAACAAACTCTATGTACTTCCTCCATACAGAGAATTAAGCAAACCCTATACACAAGTGAACATCTAGCTGGTTCCTTTCAGTGAGTAGAAGTGTTTGCATTTGAAATATCTTTATATTCTCAATTAACCCTCTTGATATGATAATGCCCTTCTTCTCCACTTAGAAGATTAGATATACTAACAGAGAATCTGGTTCTACAACCCAAATGCAGTACACGTCCTAAAAGATTCATCTGCATGTGACTTCTTTTACCAATAGAAGCATGTGATAACAAACTGTGTGTACTACTTCCATACACAGAGTTAAGTAAACCTGTACACAAGTCAACATCTAGCTGCTTTCTTTCAATGAATAGAAGTGTTTCCATTTGAAACATCTTTTTGTCCTCAATTTACCCTCTTCCCAAGAAAATGTACTTCTTCTCCATTTGGAAGATTAGAAGCATTACCAGAGAATCTAGTTCTGCAAGACAAACACAGCACGAATCCTAAAAGATGGATCTCTTTGTAAATTATTTTATTAATGGTAGCATGTGAGAACAACCTCTATATACAGCCTCCACACACAGAGTTAAGCACACTTGTACACAGTTGAAGAACTGACTGGTTTATTTCAGTGTATAGAAGTGTTTTAATTAGAAACATCTTTATGATCACAGTTTATCTGTTCCTGTGAAAATACCCTTCGTCTACACTTATAAGATTAGAAGTATTACCAGAGAATCTTTTTCTACAAGACAAACTCAGCACACATCCTAAAAGATGCTTCTATATGACTTCTTTTGCTAATGTTAGCATGTGAGAACACACTGTACATACTACTTCCATACACAGAGTTACACAAACCTGTACAGAAATGAACATCTAGTGGCTTTCTTTCAGTGAATAGAAGTGGGGTTTTTTTTAATTAATTTTTTTATTTGAGAATATTATAGGGGTACAACACTTTGGTTATATATATTGCCCATGCACTGCCCGTGTCAGAGCTACAATCATAGTCATCTCCCAAACTGTGCTCCCCACATCCATTCAGCCTGCCCACCCCCTGATGAATATTATTACCCTGTGTGATGTAGGTGTTGATCAGTTAGTACCAATTTGATGGTGAGTACCAGTGGTGCTTGTTTTTCCATTCCTGTGACACTTCGCTTCAAAGAATGGGTGTAGCTCCAACCAGGATAATACCAGATGTGTTAATTCACTATTGTTCCTTATTGTTGAGTAATATTCCATGGTATACATATACCACATTTTATTTATCCACTCGTGTATTGACGGGCACCTGGGTTGTTTCCATAACTTTGCGATTGTGAATTGTGCTGCTATAAACATTCACATGCAGATGTCTCCATTATAGAATGTCTTTATTTCCTTTGGGTAAATACCCAGTAGTGGGATTGCTGGGTCAAATGGTAATTCTACTTTTAATTCTTTGAGGTATCTCCATATTACTTTCCATAGAGGTTGTACTAATTTGCAGTCCCACCAGCAGTGTATGAGTGTTCCTATCTGTCCACACACCCACCAACATTTGTTGTTTGGGGATTTTTTAATATGAGCCAATCTCACTGGAGTTAAGTGATATCTCATTGTGGTTTTGACTTGCATTTCCCTGATGATTAGAGAAGTTGAGCAATTTTTTATATGTTTGCTGGCCATTATTCTGTCTTCTTTGGAAAAGTTTCTGTTCATGTCCTTTGCCCATTTTTTAATAGGGTTGTTTGATTTTTTCTTGTTGATTTTCCTAAGTTCTGTATAGATTCTGGTTATCAGCCCTTTATCAAAGGTGTAGCATGCAAATATTTTCTCCCATTCTGTAGGTTGTCTGTTCACTCTAGTGATAGTTTCCTTGGCTGTGCAGAAGCTTTTCAATTTGATCAGGTCCCATGTATTTATTTTGGTTGCTGCTTTGATTGCTTTGGGGGTCTTCTTCATAAATTCTTTGCCTAGGCCAATGTCCATAAGAGTTTTTCCAACGTTGTCTTCGAGAATTCTTGTGGTTTCATGTCTTAGGTTTAGATCTGTTATCGATTGTGAGTTGATTTTTGTGAGAGGTAAGAGGTGTGGGACAAGTTTCAGTCTTCTACATATGACCATCCAGTTTTCCAAGCACCATTTGTTGAATAGGGAATCTTTTCCCCAGTGTACGTTTTTTTGGAATTTGTCAAAGATCAGGTGACTGTATGAGGTTGGTTTTATGTTTGGGTTCTCGGTCCTGTTCCATTGGTCTACGTCTCTGTTCTTGTGCCAATACCATGCAGTTTTGGTTACTATACCCTTGTAGTATAGTTTGAAGTCTGGTAGATAGATGCCTTCCAATTTGTTCTTTTTGCTTAAGATTGCTTTGGCTAGACGCGGTCTTCTCTGGTTCCACACAAAGCACAGAATTATTTTTTCTAGATCGGCAAAAAATGATGTTGGTATTTTGATAGGGACTGCATTGATTCTGTAAATCACTTTAGGTAGCAAAGCCATTTTTACTATGTTGACTCTGCCTATCCAAGAGCATGGTAGGGCTTTCCATCTATTTACATCCTCTGCAATTTCCTTTCTCAGTGTTTCATAATTCTCTCTATATAGGTCTTTGACCTCCTTAGTTAGATATGTTCCTAAATATTTAATTTTCTTTGTTGCTATTGCAAAAGGTATTGCATCTTTAATTTGTTTCTCGGCTTGATTGTTATTAGCATATATGAAGGCTATGGATTTGTGTGTATTAATTTTGTATCCTGAGACTTTGCTGAATTCATTTATCAATTCCAGTAATCTCTTGGTTGAATCTTTGGGGTTTTCTATATATAATATCATATCGTCTGCGAATAGTGAAAGTTTGACCTCTTCTGCCCCTATCTGGACGCCCCGATTCCTCTGTCTTGTCTAATTGCTGTGGCCAGGACTTCCAGCACTATGTTGCAAAGAAGTGGAGATAGTGGGCACCCTTGTCTGGTGCCAGTTTTAAGGGGGAATGCCTTCAATTTTTCCCCATTCAGTATGATATTGGCTGTGGGTTTATCGTATATGGCTTTAATGGTTTCTAGGAATGAGCCATCTATGCCTATATTGTTAAGAGTTCTTATCATAAAAGGGTGCTGGATTTTGTCAAAAGCCTTTTCTGCATCTATTGAAAGGATCATATAATCTTTGTTCTTGCTTTTATTTATATGGTGAATTACATTTATAGATTTGCATATGTTGAACCATTCCTGCATCTCGGGAATAAAGCCCACCTGATCGTGATGGATTATTTTTTTTGATGTACATTTGAATTCGGTTTGCAAGGATTTTATTGAGAATTTTTGCATCTATATTCATAAGGGATTTTGGTCTGTAGTTTTCTTTTTTTGTTGTGTCCTTTCCTGGCTTTGGTATCAAGGTGATATTGGCTTCATAGAATGAGTTTGGGAGGATTCCATCCTTCTGGATATTTGCAAATAATTTCTGCAGTATAGGCACCAGTTCTTCTTTGTAGGCTTGGTAGAATTCAGGCGTGAACCCATCTGGTCTGGGACTTTTTTTTGTGGGTAGATTTTTAATTACTGCTTCAATTTCGGTGCTTGATATTGGTCTGTTTAGAAATTCTGTTTCTTCCTGGTTGAGCCTAGGGAGGTAGTGTGTTTCTAAGAATTTGTCCATTTCCTCCACGTTTTCGTGTTTGTGGGCATAGAGATTTTTGTAGTATTCAAAGATGATGTTTTGTATTTCCATGGTATCAGTTGTGACTTCTCCTTTTTCATTTCTAATTGAGCTTATTAGAGTCCTTTCCTTTCTGCTTCTGGTCAACCTGGCAAGTGGCCTGTCTATTTTGTTTATCTTTTCAAAGAACCAGCTTTTCGTTTCATTGATCTTCTGTATTGTTCTTTTGTTCTCGATTTCATTTAATTCTGCTCTGATTTTGGTTATTTCTTTTCTTCTGCTGGCTTTAGGATTGCTTTGCTCTTCCTTTTCCATTTCCTTAAGATGATTCGTTAGTTTACGGATTTGTGACTTTTCTGTCTTTTGGATGTGGGAATTTAGGGCGATAAGTTTTCCTTTCAGGACTGCCTTTGCTGTATCCAACAGATTTTGATAACTTGTGTCCCCATTATCCTTTAGTTCGAAGAATCTTTTTATTTCAATTTGAATCTCCTGCTTGACCCAATAATCTTTCATCAATAGATTGTTTAGTTTCCAAGTTTTTGGAGGAAGATGTGAGTTTCTGTTGGAATTGATTTCTAATTTTATTCCACTGTGGTCTGAAAAGGTACATGGTATGATTTCTATTTTTTTGAATTTGTTGAGATCTGTTTTGTGGCCTAGGATGTGGTCAATTTTAGAGAAAGTTCCATGAGCTGATGAGAAGAATGTATATTCAGTGTTATTTGGGTGGAGTGTTCTGTAGATATCTGTTAGGCCCAAATGTTCTATAGTCCTATTTAGGTCTTTTATTTCTCTATTTGTTTTTTGTTTGGAGGATCTGTCCAGTTCCATCAGTGGGGTGTTGAAGTCCCCTGCTATTATGGCATTGCTGCTTATTATGTTGTCTAGATCTAGCAGTATTTGCTTTATGTACCTGGGTGCTCCTGTGTTGGGTGCATAAATGTTTAGGATTGTTAAATCCTCTTGTGAGATTTTTCCCTTCACCACTATATAGTGTCCATTTTTGTCCTTCTTTACTTTTATTGCTTTAAAGTTTATGTCATCTGTAATAACGATGGCTACTCCGGTTTTCTTTTGGTTTCCATTAGCCTGGAAAATTGTATTCCATCCTTTCACCTTGAGTCTGAATGCGTCTTTGTGTGTAAGGTGTGTTTCCTAAAGACAACAGATACTTGGCTTGCATTTTTTAATCCATTCAGCCAGCCTATGTCTCTTCAATGGGCAGTTCAAGCCATTCACATTTATTGAGAGAATTGATATCTGGGGTAAGTATCTGATTATTCTGTTGGGTGGTATCTTTTGTTTTACCTCTTGCGTCATTGTGGAATCTGGTTTCTGGGGTTTTAGCTTCTGCGTAGTTTTACATAGGTGGGTGTCTCTTGCTCTGTTTAGTGTATAATGCAGGTCTAAGCATTTCTTGCAAGGCCGGTCTGGATTTCAAAAATTCTATCAGTGATTGCTTATCTGGAAACGTCTTTATTCCTCCCTCATATAAGAAGCTTAGTTTGGCAGGATACAGAATTCTGGGTTGACCTTTGTTTTGTTTTAGGAGATTGATAATGTCTCCCCATTTCCTTCTGGCTTGTAAGGTTTCAGCTGAGAAATCTGCAGTTAATCTGATCGGTTTCCCTTTGTAGGTTACCTGCTCTTTTTGCCTTATAGCTCTGAGGAGTGCCTCTTTTGTGTTTACTTTGGTCAGTCTAGTAATTATGTGGCGTGGTGAACGCCTTTTCACGTTGACTCTCCCAGGAGTCCTGTGTGCTTCTTGTACTTGGATATCGAGATTTCTGGCTAGGTCATGGAAATTTTCCTCTACTATTCCTTCAAATAGATTTTCCAGCCCACGTGAATTTTCTTCCTCTCCCTCAGGGATGCCTATGATCCTTATGTTTGGCCTCTTTACATAATCCCACATTTCTTGTATGCTTTGTTCATGCCTCTTGTTTTTGTGTTTCTTTCTCTTTGACTGATTTATTTAGTGCATAGGAGTTGTCTTCTAGCTCTGAAATTCTTTCCTCTGCATGGCCCAGACTATTCTTAAGGCTTTCCACTGTGTTTTATAGATCCTTGAATGCTTCTTTCATTTGTAGAATTTTTATTTGATTTTTCTGTAATATTTCTATTTCTTTGGAGAATTTTTCATTCATTTCTTGCATTTTTCTTGTGGTTTCTTTGAGCTGGAATTCAATTTTCTCTTGAATTTCTTTGAGCTTTCTTATAATCCATAAACAAAATTCCTCTACTGTCATTCTACCCATTTCATTTGAGTTGGTATCCACTGCTGAGGAACTGATGATTTCTTTTGGGGGTGACTTTTCACTCTGATTTTTCATGTTCCCTGAGTTTTTTTGCTGGTTTTTTTCTCATCTGGCCTCTTGGTTGAGAGCCGGGGGTGTTAGGGCTAGTTTATGGCCCTGTCTCCAAGCCCTCAAAGTTCGTTCCTTGGCAGAGCCAGGGAGAGAAGTAGTGGCCTCCATTGCCTTAGGCATATTTTAGCAAGTTTGGTGGATCTTGGGGTATCTCTGTCATGTTGTCTTCTCCTCTTCCCAGTGGAGTGTTGTGAGATTGTCCTCCCAGTTTGAGCTCTAAGCTGGTGAGTTGTACTTGAGAGTATGAATCCACAGATCCCTAATAGCTAGGTATTCTGTTGTGTCTGTGGCAGTCTCTGATCCTGCACTTGGGGTGTGTGAAAGTCCCGTGCTTGGGGAGGGGCCTTGTAGCTCCTAGGGGTTACTTTGACACTGATACTCCTGAGGTGTGGGTAGAAACACAATTTCTTTTGGCTGCGGCGTGAGAGCTGGATTGGAAATATTCTATACAGCTCAGAGGTTGCTTATCTAGCCACGTGTGTCTGTCCTTCTGATGTGCATCTCTGCGTGATACTGGCTGATAGGGGGATATCCAATTGTGCACCCCTTTTCCACCACTAGACCCCAAGGCGAGTTGGGTGGGCATCTCTATCCCCAGAAGTCTCTGCCAGTGGGATGTTCCCACGGGGAGGGGAGAATAGTGGCCACTGGAAGAGCTCTTGTATGGCACAAAATTCCATAATGAAGTGGGCAGGGTTATGGGGAGCTGTTCTGCTTCATCCTGCAGCTCTTGAGGTATTCAATTGTCATGAGAACCAGCAGTTATACAAAATGAGTCACTATATCCAGCAACCTTAAAAATGACCTATCTCTGGGGTACAGGAGGTCTGCCACCTGAAGAGCGGGCACTAGGACCAGCACGTAGCAGACTTGTCAGAGGCCAGAGCTGGGGTAGCAGGACCAGATGGATGAGCTGAAAACTGTTTCCAGTACACAAAGGTCCTGCCACTACAGTTCCAGGATCTCATCCCACCTGGAACCCATGTATGCAGCTGTCCCTGGCCACCAAGTGTAAAGCCTGTCTCACTCAAGCGGATGAGCCCCTGGGCCAGGGCAGGGCAGAGCTAGAGACCCGGCTCCCAGCTCCCAGCTGTAAGCTTTAGAGATGGCTGCCACCACCAGTTTGGCGTGCAGCAAGGCTCTGATGGCACCTGGGAATGCAGCTTTTCTTAACCAGCCTGTGGCCCGTGGAGGCAATTGCCAGCAGTCCCTAAGGGCATGTCCCACTCTCCGTTAAACTCCTGGGCCTGGTCCCAATGACTTCCAGTGATGCTGTGCCAGCCTGTGCATTCCCCCACACTGTCCCGGGAAGCTGTATCTCTGCCCAGTCCCTACCCGGCCCTGAGCGGTCCCTGTATATTGCAGCTGAGAGTTCTGTTTGGCTCTCACAAGTGATTCCTCGCCACAGAGCCTGCTGTCTCTAGCAACAGCTTTGCCCCAACTCTGGGCTTGTCCCTGACTGAGTGGATGGGGAGGTGCGTAACCACTTGGGGTCAGGTTGTGTTGCGCTGACCTGGTGAGCATGTCCTTCCTGCACTCTGGGCTCTATTGTACTCCGTGTGCTGTCCAATCTTAGTGAAAATTTTGTACCTGTTTTCTTGGGCTGGGTGTTCCACATTGTTTCTCTGTTGTTCACAATGTTGTTTTCGGAGTGAGCGGTTGGTGCGTGCATGCAACCGTTGGCGTTTTTCACCTCCTCACCTGCTTGCTTTTAGTAAAAGAAGTCACATATTGCTGAATCATTAGGGAAATATACCAGTTTCCATGAAACAGACTCACATTCCCAGTTAGTCTTCAGAAGCGGCAAAGAAGAGAATAGTCGGTTATGCAGCCAGAAGCCACTTCTGGAGAGTGCAATGGTGTTTCATAGGAAAATACTTCCAGTCTCAGAAAGAAGGCAGCTTGTTCTTTTGTGTACAGGGTTTCTCTACTGTCCTTATGGAAGCAGTCTATGGAGTGTGTTTTGTACGTGCTTCCTTTTAGTAACATAAGTCACATATTCTGAATCATTAGGGAAATACACTGGCTTGTGTGAAATAGACTCAAGATCACAGCTAGGTCATAGAAGAGGCAAGTAAGAGAAGAATCGGTTTTGCGTACTGAAGACACTTATGGAGAGTGTAAAGGTGTTTCATAAGAAAACACTTCCATTCACAGAATGAAAACAGCTAGTTCTTATTTTGTGTACAGTGTAGCTCCAACTATCTATGTGCCAGCAGTATTCTCAGTGTGTTGTTACATGCTTGGTTTTGGTAAAACAAGTCACATATTGCTAAATTTTTAGGGAAATACACTTGCTTCTGTGAAACAGACTCACATTCACAGCTGGGCCTTAGAAGCAGCAAAGAAGAGAAGAATCAATTTTGCGTCCTGAAGCCGCTTATGGAGGATTGAAGGTGTTTCATAGGAAAACACATCCATTCACAGAGAGAAAGCAGCTAGTTCTTAGTTTGTGTACAGGGTTTCTCTACTGTCTGTATGAAAGCAGTATATGCAGTAGTGTTGTTCCATGCTTCCTTTTAGTACCAGAAGTCACATATTTCTACATCATTATGTAAATACACTGGCTTGGAGGAAACATACATAATGTTGGGGCTAGGCCTTAGAAGTGGCAAAGAAGAGAAGAGTCAATTTTGCGTCCCTAGCCACTTATGAAAAGTGTAAAGGTTTTTCCAGGAAAACACTTCCATCCATAGAAAGAAAGCAGCTAATGCTTAGTTTCTGTACTGGGTTTCTATACTGTCCTTATGGAAGCAGTATACGCTATACATTGTTACATACTTCCTTTTAGTAACATAAGTCATATATTGCTGAAGTTATTAAGGAAATACACTGGCTTGTGTGAAAAAGACTCAAGGTTGCGGCTAGGACATAGCAGAGGCAAATAAGAGAAGGATCTGTTTTGCAGCCTGAAGCCACTTATGGAGAGTGTAAAGGTGTTTCATAGGAAAACACTTCCATTGAGAGAAAGAAGGCAGCTAGTTCTTAGTTTGTGTACAGGGTTGTTCAATTCTTAGTATAGAAGCAGTATATGCAGTGTGTTGTAACCAGCTACGTTTTAGTAAAGTAACTCATATATTGGTGAATCATTTAGGAAATACACTGCCTTGTGTGAAATAGATGTACATTCGCGGGTAGGCTGTAGAAGCGGCAAAGAGAAGAAGAATCAGTTTTGCGTTCTGCAGCTGCTTATGGACAGTCTGAAGGTGTATCATATGAAAACATTTCCTTTCACTAAAAGAAAGTAGCTGGTTCTTAGCTTTTGTACAGGGTTGTTCTACTCTGTCTATGGGAGCAGTATATGCAGTGTGTTGTCACCAGCTTCATTTTAGTAATAGAACTCAAATATTGGTGAATCATTTAAGAAATACACTGCATTGAGTTAAACTGACACACATTCGCCCCTAGGCCTTAGAAGCAGCAGAGAAGAGAAGCATCGGTCTTGCAGTCTACAGCCGCTTATGAGAGTGTGAAGGAGTTTCAGAGTTAAATACTTCCTTTTGTTACGGCAAAACCAGGGTAATATTGTGGAGAGAAACACCGAGAGGTACACAAGGATGCAGAGATAGCAGGTTTATTTTACACTGGTGGGCTCACAGGGGACTCTTCTGCCAAATTCTGAGCCCTGAGCTGTGGGTGCGGTGATCCTTTATAGAGTTCTATACCAGGAAGTGTGCAGTTAAGCAAGTCGCTGCAAGGGAACTGCTGAAGGCAAAAGGGGAAGTCAGTGCTGTTTAAGCTGGAAAAACACTTTATCAGTTTCAGTTATCTCTCTTGTAACATCTACAGTTTTACAAACATTCTTGTGACCAGTAGGTTGCAACAAGCAGTCCTACAGAAGCAGATAAGCAGTTTAACATAGACAGAGCTATAGCTTCTCATTTCAGGGTGAAAGGTTTTTAGTGAATTTTCATTTTTCCCTCACATTCTCCCCTTTCAATACTCAGACTGAATCTTCACCTGAGTAGTTATTGTTTTCATGTTGTGGTACCTGTTCGTATGAATGGCATAGTACCATCTGTAACTTTACTCTGTCTATTTGCCTGGATATTAGGGAGGTCAGATATCTGAATATGCGTGGGGCTATGGTTAGTAAAAGTATTAGTCCTAGTAGGGGCCTGAGTAGGGGCATAATCCAGGGCGCCCAATCCTGAAACGGGCCCCACCATGAGGATTGGCTTTCTCTTTCTTTTATCCGGTTCTGGATCCTAGCTCCACAGACATCAAATTGGATGATAACTGAAGAGGACCATCCATCCCACCGGGTACAGTTAATGACTCCCTCATCTCCCCAAGTGCACCTCACCTGAAACTCTCAGGGCCCTGTGATAATGTCCACCACCCCACAAGTGGCCCAAACTGTTATTACAAACACATAGGTAACAAAGAGTACAGTATGATTATCACGCCCCAGTAGAGCAGGACCATTCCTACTCTCTGGATCCATGTCCACTCTTCTGGTGTCACTACCCCAAGTCTTATACCCAAGGTCAAAGTCAATAACCCAACAAGTCTGAGTTCAAACTGTTCGATGTTGATGTCTTGCTCAGGCTGGCTCATTTGTTCTCAGCAGTCCGGAGGTTCCCTGTGTCCCGTGTCTCCACAGATCTCCAACGCAGGTGCAGCTTGAGCGGGTTGTTCTGGTCCCGCTGCACTACCCATGAGTCCTGCTGGCTCTCCGGACTTGCCCTCTTTGCTAGGGTATGATGAATCCATGGGGCGATTCCTGCAACTTTGACAGCAGTTGGTGTGACTAGTACTACAGAAAAGGGCCCTATCCAGGAGGGTTCTAAGGGGGTTTCTTTTCCAATCTTTTACCCACACTAAGTCCCCTGGTTTGTGGAGGTGGGCCGGGGACCCCAGGGGTAAGCGGGTTCTCTCTAAGACAGTCTGGTGAACCTGTGGTAATGTTTTTGACAGTTGTATGAGCTGGCCCTGTAGGTTTTTCTCTCCTATCTGTCTAAGGTCCCCTTTTAGTTTCCCGACAATGGGAGGAGGTCTTCCTTATAAAATCTCAAAGGGCGAATACCCTGTTGGCCCTGGCATACACCTAACCTCGAGAAGGGCTATACTAAGTAGGCCTACTCATGGTAACCCTCTCTCCTGGCACAGTTCTGCCAGAGTGTTCTTGAGGGTTTGGTTCATATTCTCCACTTTCCCTGAGCTCTGTTGCCTGTATGCAGTATGAAGTTTCCACTTGATCCCGAGTGTTCTAGCTACAGTGTAAGTGACTTCTGCTATGAAACTGGGCCCGTTGTCACTGCCGAATGAGAGGGGGAGTCCATACCGAGGAATCACGTCTTTCAGGAGGATTTTTAACACTTCCTTGGCTCTCTCTGTTTGGGTAGGGATGGCCTCTGCCCATCCTGAGAAGGTGCAGACCATAACTAGCAGGTATCGATATTCCTGGCATGGCTTCACTTCAGCAAAATCTACTGCAACACCTTCAAACAGTGACATCCTGCTGTGCTGGATGCCGCAGGTGGATTTGGGATATGCCACCACATTGTTTCTGGCACAAACCTGGCATCAAGCACAGGTCGTGGTGACCAGGGTGGGGAGCCTGGCAATGTAATAGGACTTACTTAATAAGTTCGTGAGGGCTGTCTTTCCCATGTGACACAGGTTGTGATGTTGTGAGACAATTGTATAGGCCAAGCTCCCGGGGATGAATGTTCTATTGTCCAGGAGGTGCCACTACCCCGTCCTGTCCTTTTTGGCTTCCTCCTGCTTTGCCCACCATTCCTCCTCCATCGTATAGTGGGGATCACTTGGCCATTCGGGGGCTACCAGGATCTGGATAGTCTTCTGGGTCTCGCGTTTGGGTGCCTCCTCTTGTTTTGCCACTGTTCTTGCTGCCTGGTCTACTAGACAGTTTCCAGCAGCCTCAGGGGTATCCCCTTTCTGGTGTCCTCGGCAGTGTATGACTGCAAGTTCTTTGGATTCCCACGCCGACTCAAGCAGTTGGAGAATCTCCTCCTTGTTTTTGATTTCCTTGCCTCCAGCAGTCAGCAGACCTCTGTCCTTGTATATCGCTCCGTGTACATGTACGGTGGCAAAAGCATATGTGAAATCACTGTAGACATTTACTTTCTTGTCTTTAGCTATTCTGAGGGCTTGGATTAAGGCCCAAAGTTCAGCTGTCTGTGCGGACCACCCGTGAGGCAAAGGCCCTGCTAGGATGACTTCACTGGCTGGGGTAACTGCATAACCTGTGAACCATTTCCAATTCCGAATGAAAGTGCTGCTATCCGTGAACAGTTCCAGGTCTGGGGCCGTCAGAGATATGTCCATCAGGTCTGGTCTACTAGCATAGACATCTTCCATCACCTCTGTACATACATGATCCGGTGGCCCCGGTTCAACAGGCAGGAGGGTAGCAGGATTCAGGGTTCACACAGTCTCTAGAGTAACCTGGGGGTTCTCACACAACAACCCCTGGTACTGAGCCAGCCTACTGTTAGAGAGCCACCAATGTCCTATTAAGGAGGTGGAGAACTGCATGTGGTATGCGTACAGAGAGCTTTTGGTCATATGTGAGTTTATCTGCTTCTTTGACCAGCAGGACTGTGGCTGATAGCTCTTGTAGGAAGGGGGCTATCCCAAGGCTACCAGGTCCAGTTGTTTAGACAGATAGGCCACAGGCCTCTGCCAGGGTCCCACAGTCTGGGTTAGGACCCCCGCTGTAACATATTGCCTTTCATGCACAAAGAGATTGAAGTCTTTGGTCAGGCTCCATCGTGGTGATTTTTGGGTCATGGGGGGGAGCGGGGTTCCCTAGTACTGCCACCAGGAGTGCTGCCTTCTGCTTCATTTTCCGTTCTCCTGCCCACTGAGCGACCCTGTCCCGGTTCCTATATACCTTCTGTGCCACTTCCATCAATTGGGAAATGTTCATGCTCGCAAAGCCTTCGAGCTTCTCCAATTTCCACTGTATATCGGGATAAGCTTGTCCTACAAAGACTGTATTTACCATGCGTTGGTTTTCTGGAGCTTCAGGGTCGAAGGGTGTGTGATAATACAGGACTGGCTGCTCAGGATCAATGGTGCCATCTTCTGCAGCACAAGGCTGGCCTTGGACCTCATGGATGGGCATCAGTAGGGCCGGTTCCTGGGTCTGTGCTGAGTGGAGACGGCAAGCCACAGGGGTCTCTGGGCTGGAATCCGGGCATTGCTGGGGTGGTGAGGCAGATGAGGGTGGCATGTTGGGAACTGGTGGATCAGAACTCAGGATGGCTGGATTATAGGGTGGCAGCAGTGGCAGTTCTTCCTCCTGTGCCTCTTGATGGATAGGGGCTGGTCACTCCTTGGGTCCTGGTTTTGTGGGCTTGCGGGCCAGAAGAATCCTACTCTTTCCCTTTCCTGAATAGAACAGGACCCATGGGGGCAAGGTCTGGGCTACCTCAAGCCAAGAATCAATGTGGGGAACTGGTCTGGATGGCCTGGGGTCCCTGTAATAACATTCCAGACTGCTCTGACAAGTTGGACATCAAAGGTGCCTGTGTCTGGCCAACCTACTTCAAAAGACGTCCACTCTACCTCACATAAGGTGCTCAGGCGACTCAGAGTTTTCTGCACCCCATAATCATCTGAGAAACCCTTTTTAAAATTATTTAGCATACACCCTAACACTGTTGGCTTGGACTCAGACCCTTCCAGTGTGTGAGATTGTATGGTGCTGCACAAGGGAGGGGGTAAATTTTCAGGCATCCGTCTGGCCACTTCCCTTGCAGGTACTTAAGACACAACTTGGCTAAGGTGTGCCTGTGTAAGTCCCGGGCCAGGTTGCCCCCTTTTTGTGAGAGCAGGTCTTCATTATGCCATATGTCATTGTCACGGAACCACAGATTAAGACGCAGTCAGGTCCCATAGCTGGAGCTGTGGAACCATTAACACTCACTCACCACACACACACACGCACAGCCAGAGAGGTTAAACATTCCCACCCAGGGAAACCTGTACCTGTAGGAGGTGATCAGTCCCCTCTTCCATCCACTCGGACAGGCCTGACTGGGAAGGGTCCCAGGACCTTCCGTGTCTGAGGTCTTCAGACAATTCCTGGTTGTCTGTCCGCATCCTCACTGTGTCTGGCCGGGTTCTGGGTCAGTGGCTGGCAGAGCCCCGCCAAGCACTGAAGACATTGATCTGGACACAGACCTAGCACACCTGACTTCTGTGGTCGGGAGGGTCGGTTGGCCAGTGCTCTGTCCCACACTGGTGACAACAAAGGGCCAAGACAGTCGGGTTTCCCGGTCAGGGAACCAAAAGTGTAACAGCAAAACCGGGGTAATGTTGCCAAGATAAACACTGGGAGGTACACGAGGATGCAGAGAGAACATGTTTATTAGTGCTGGCGAGCTCAAAGGGGACTCCTCTGCCAAATTCTGAGCACCCCCCACCCCAGTCAGGGGAACTTGTCTTTTATACTTCAAGAGCAAGGAGGTGGTACAGAGAGGCTTATACCAGGAAGTGTACACATAAGAAAGTTACTGTAATTTACAAGGTACCTGCTGCAAGGGGGAGCTGATTACAGGAGCATGAGATGCAGCCCTTAGTCAATTTCAGTTTCTTCCTTTATAACATCAGTTTCACAAACATTCCTATGGGTGTGGCGACAAACAGTCTTACAGAAGCAGATTAAGCAATTAACATAGATAGGGCTATAGCTTGTCCCTTACAGGGTAAAAGGTTTTTAGTGAATTTCCATTTTTCCCTCACACATATAATGCTTGTGTACACAAAATAGGGCAACCCTGTACACAGCTTAAGAATTAGCTGCTTTCTTTCTTTGAATGGAAGTGTTTTCTTATAAAATACCCTTATATTCTGCATACGTAGCTTCAGGCCCAAAAACTGATTCTTCTCTTCCTTGCCAGCTCAAAAACCTGGTGACGTATGTTAGTCTGTTTCACTCAAGGCAGTGTATTTCCTAAATGGTCCACCAACATGTGAGTTCTCTTACTAAAAGGAAGTAGGTTACAGCACACTATACACACTTTTTCTATACACACAGTACAGCACCACTGTACAAAAGCTAAGAACTACCTGCTTTCTACCTGTGAATTGAAGTGTTTTCACGTGAAACACCCTCATATTCGGCACAAGTGTCTTGAGGCCCAAACACTGATACTTCTCTTTGTGCCACCTCTAAAACCTGGCAGCGTATGTGAGTCTGTATCGCTCACAGCAGTGTATTTCCTAAATGGTTCACCAATATGTGAGTTCTCTTACTAAAAGGAAGCAGGTTACAGCACACTGCATATACTACTTCTATACACACAGTAGAGCACCAATGGACAAAAGCCAAGAACTAGCTGCTTTCTATCTGTGAATGGAAGTGTTTTCCTATGAAACACCCTTATATTCTGCTTAAGCAGATTCAGGCCCAACATCAATTCTTCTCCTCTTTGCCACTTCTAAGTCCTGGCCACGAATGTGAGTCTGTTTCCCTCAAGGCAGTGTATTCCCTAAATGATACAACAATATTTGATTTCTTTTACTAAAAGTAAACAGGATGCAGCATACTGTATGTGCTGCTTCTATACACACAGTAGAGCAACACTGTACATGAACTAAGAACTAGCTGCTTTCTTTCTGTGAATGAAGTGTTTTCCTATGAAACACTCTTACATTCTGCATAACCGGCTTCAGCAGCAAAATGGAATTTCTATTCTCTGTTGCTTCTATGGCCTAAGGGAAAATATGAGTCTGTGTCACACAAGGCAGTGTATTTCCTAAATGATTCACTAATATTTGAGTTCTTTCACTAAAAGTAAGCAGGTTAGAGCACACTGCATATACTTCTTCTATACACACAGGACAGCAACACTGTACTCAAACTAAGAACTAGCTGCCTTCTTTCAGTGAGTGGAAGTGTTTTCCTATGAAATTCCTTCAAACTCTCCATAAGTGGCCACAGAGTGAAAAAACAATTCCTCTTCTCTGTGCCATTTCTATAGCGTAGCCACCAATGTAAGTCTTTTTCACCCAAGGCAATGTATTTCCTAAATGATGTAACAATATGAGTTCTTATACTAAAAGGAAACAGGATAGAGCACACTGTATATACTGCTTCTATACACACAGTACAGCAACTCAGTACACAATATAAGAAGTAGCTGCTTTCTTTCTGTGAAAGAAGTGTTTTTCTGTGAAACTCCTTGACATTCTCTATAGGAGGCTTCAGATTGAAAAACCGATTCTTCTTCTCTTTGCAGCTTCTATAACCCAGCCAAGAATGTAAGTCTGCTTCACACAAGGCAGTGTATTACCTAAATGATACAACAATATGTGAGCTATTTTAATAAAATGAAACTAGTTATACTCCACAGCATATACTGCATACATACAAAAAGTAGAGCAACCCTGTACACAAACTGTGAACTAGTGTCTTTCTTTCTTGAATGACAGTATTTTCCTATGAAACACCCTTACATTCAGCATAACCAGGCTTAGGCCACAAACGATTCTTCTCCTCTCTGCCACTTCCAATGCCTAATGGCAAATGTGAGTCTGTTTACTCATGACAGTGTATATCCTACATGATTCACCAATATGTGAGTTCTTGTACTAAAATGAAGCTGGTTACACTCACAGCATATACTACTCCCAGATGGAGAGTAGAGCAACCCTGTACACCAATGTACAACTTGTTGCTTTCTTTATTTGAAAGAAAGTGTTTTCCCAAGAAACTCTATCACTATCTCAATATGCACCTTCAAATAGTAAAACCAATTCTTCTCCTTTTTGCTCTTTCTAATGTCTAGCCCCGAATGTGAGTATATTTCACACAATTCAGTGTATTTCCTAAATGATACAACAATATGTGAGTTCTTATACTTAAAGGAAGAAGGATAGGGCACACTGCATATACTGTTTCTATCCACACAGTAGGCCAACACTGTACACAAGCTAAGAACTACCTGCTTTCTTTCTGTAAATGGAATTCATTTCCCATGGAAATCTACATTCTGCAAAACAGGCTTCAGGCCGCAAAACCGCTTCTTCTGTTCTCTGCCGCTTCTGAGGCCTAGTGGCGAGCATGAGTCTGTTTCCTCAAGGCAGTGTATTTCCTCAATGATTCACGAACATATGAGTTCTTCTACTAAAATGAAGCTGGTTACAATACACAGCATATACTGCTTGCATACACAGATTACAGCAACCCCGTACACAAACTAAGAACTGGCCGCTTTCTTTCAGCGAAAGGAAGTGTTTTCCCATGAAACTCCTTCACACTCCCCACAAGCGGCTTCAGACTGAAAAACAGAATCTTCTCCTCCTTGCCGCTCCTATGGCCTAGCCAAGAATGTGAGTCTGACTCACACAAGGCAGTGTATTACTTAAATGATGCAACAATATGTGAGTTCTTGTACTAAGAAGAAGCAGGATACAGCACACTGCATATGCTGCTTCTAAGCACACAATAGAGCAACCCAGTACCCAAAGTGAGACCTAGCTGCTTTCTTTCTCTGCATGGAATTGTTTTCTTTGGAAACACCCTTACATTGTGCATAAACGGCTTCAGGCCCAGAAACCAGTTGTTCTCTTCTTTGCCACTTCTAAGGCATAGGGCAGAATGTGAGTCTGTTTCCCTGAAGGCAGTGTATTTCCTAAATTATTCACCAATAGGTGAGTTCTGTTACTAAAAGGAAGAAGGTTACAGCACACTGCATACACTTCACCTGTACACACAGCACAGCAACACTGTACACAAGATAAGAACTAGCTGATTTCTTTCTGTGAATGGAACTCTTTTCCTATAAAACTCCTTCATGTTCTCCATTAGGAACTTCAGACTGAAAAACCGATTCTTCTCCTCCCTGCTGCTTCTGTAGCCTGGACAAGAATGTGAGTCTTTTTCACACAAGCACTGTATTTCCTAAATGGTACAACCATATGTGAGTTCTTGTACTGAAAGGAAACAGTATAGAGCACAGTGCATATACTGCTTCTATACACACACTAGAGCAACCCTACACACAAAGTAAGAACTAGCTTCTTTCTTTCTCTGCATGGAATTGCTCTCCTAGAAAACACCCTTACAGCCTGCACAAACGGCTTCAGGACCAAAAACCAATTGTTCTCTTCTTTGCCGCTTCTAAGGCATAGGGGAGAATGTGAGTCTGTTTCACTGAAGGCAGTGTATTTCCTAAATTATTCATGAATATATGAGTTCTTTCACCAATATGAAGCCAGTTATCCTACACAGCATATACTGCATCCATACAGAGTAGAGCAACCCTCTGCACTAATGCAAAACTAGATGCTTTCCGTGAATGGAAGAGTTTTACCATGAAAAGCCTTACAATCTGCAAAACGGACTTCAGCCCGAAAACTGATTCTTCTCTTCTCTGCGGCTTCTAAGGCTTAAGGGCTAATGTGAGTTTGTTTCACAGAAGGCAGTGTATTTGCTAAATGACACCACATTATGTCAGGTCTTTTCCTAAAGGGTAGCAGGGTACACCACACTGCATATACTGCTTGTATACATACAATAGGGCAACCCTGTACACATGTTAAAAACCACCTGCTTTCTTTCTTTGAATGGAAGTTTTTTTCTTATGAAATACCATTACATTTCGCAAGTGCTGCTTCAGGTCCAATAGAAGAGTCTTCTCTTCTTTGTCACCTCTAATACCCAGCAGCGTATGTGAGTCTGTTTCACTCAAGGGAGTGTATTTCCTAAATGGTTCACCAATAGGTGAGTTCTGTTACTAAAATGAAGCAGCTTACAGCACACTGCATACACTTCTTCTATACACACAGTACGACACCACTGGACAAAAGCGAAGAAATAGCTGCTTTCTATCTGTGAATGGCAGTGTTTTCCTATGAAACACCCTTACAGGGTGTAACCAGGTTCATGCCACAAATGATTCTTCTCCTCTCTGCCTCTTCTAAGGCCTAACGACCAATGTGAGTCTGTTTCACTCAAGACGGTGTATATCCTGAATGATTCACCAATATGTGAGTTCTTGTACTAAAATGAAGCTGGTTACAATACACAGCATATAATGTAATGGGAAAACTGGAGTCGTGTTGCCGAGGGAAAGACCGATAGGTACACAAGGATGCAGAGAGATCAGGTTTATTAATGCCAGCGGGCTCAGAGGGGACTCCTCTGCCAAGTTCTGAGCACCCCTGGTCGGGGGAACTTGTCTTTTATACTTCAAGAGCAAGGGGGGAGGTACAGGGAGTCTTATACCAGGAAGTGTACACATAAGGAAGTTACTGTAATGTACAAGGTAGCTGCTGCAAGGGGGAGCTGTTTACGGGAGCATGAGCTACAGCTATTAGTCAGTTTCACAAGGCGACAAGCAGTCTTACAGAAGCAGATGAGCAATTAATATAAACAGGGCTATGACTTCTTGTTTCAGGGTAAAAGGTTTTTAGTGTGTTTCCATTTTTCCCTCACATTCCCCCCTTTCAATACTCAGACTGAATATTCACCTGAGTAGTTATTGTTTTTATATTGTGATACTTGTTGGTATGGATGGTGTAGTACTATCTGTAACTTTACTCTGTATATTTGTCTAGATATTAGGGAGGTCAGATATTTGAGTATGCATGGGGCTATGGTTAGTAAAAGTATTAGTCCTAGTAGGGGCCCAAGTAGGGGCGTAATCCAGGGGGTCCAATCCTGGAACAGATTTCACCATGGGGATTGGCTTTCTCTTTCTTTTATCTGGTTCTGGATCCTAGCCCGTAATTGGCTTAAATTTTCTTGCACTATCCCAGAACGGTTGGCATAAAAACAACATTGTTCTTTCAGGTATTGCAGGTTCCTCTGTGGCTTGCTGTCAACATGTCCAGGGCCCTCCAGTTCTGGAGTACTACATCTGCTAGGGAGTCTACTTTTTGTTGGAGGGTTGATAGTGCCTTTTCTACCGAGGTGAGGTCAATATCTACTTGTGAGGCTAGTTGTTTAACCTGATGGAACGTTAGCCCTAGGGCAGCTCCCCCAGTGGCCAGCCCCCCCAGGAGACCTATAGTAGCCAATATTGGAACCAGGACTGGGACTTGCTTGGTCTGGTGTGGCTCAGGAGGGGAGAGGTAAGCAGTATCAGTTCCTGGTGTGACAGTTATGTCTGGGATAAGGATTACAATTGCACATAGGCTACAACTTAATCCATTCAGCCTCTTGTATACCCTGTCTGCACATGAGAAATATGTACTGTTTGGAGGCCGATATGCTTGATCTTCCAATTGTGTTATGTCCAGGCAATCAGTGGTTATATTTGGCCTGTTGTCTTTTCCCAAGACACACGAGGTCTTTCCCAGGGTTTGGATAGGCCTCAGGACTGGTAAGGCTGGTTTCTGGATAGTACCAGCAAGTTTGATGGGGGTGGAATCATCAACCCCAGTGTCAGTATATGTCTATGAGGTCACCAGGGCACACAGCCAGCAGTCAGCAGCTAGCTGCTGGTTAGTAAGATTGAGGATCTGGTTTGTGGCATTTACCAAGTCTTTCAGCCAGATCCAAGGAATTTCCCATTGATATCTATATCCTTGTGGGCAGGCAGTTTCCTTACCTAATACTCGGACAGAAGTTGGGGGTGTTGATGCCTTGTAATATTTTACTTGGGGCTTGTAGACCTTTATCAACTTTATGATTGTTCCACGATCTCTGCCTCTACCATCTACCCTGATACCAGCTATCCTGTCTGTCCACTTGTTGGGGTTGTTCATCCTGTATGCAATGGGGTTGCAGGTCCCCAATCTACAGTTATTAGGGGCCCTCAGTTTTTCTAAAGGACTACCTGGGTTACCCATATACCCATGGGTGCATACCCAGTTGCCACAGTAAAATTCAGCCGTGGCATGGCACCACCAATAGGTTGGGTTAAAATCGGGTTTGAGGCAAAGATATCTGTGGTTGGTAATATACTCTCTCTCCCAACTCAATCGTCCACCGTTAGTTTTGGAATTTGGATCCATGGCCCCACATACATCAAATTGTATGATAACTGAAGGGGACTGTCCGTCCCTTTTCATCTCCCCAAGTGTGCCTCACTTGAAACTCCCAGGGCCCTATGGTAATGTCTACCACCTCACAGGTGGCCCAAATTGATATTAGTAATACATAAGTAACAAACAGTATAGTATGCTTACCACGCCCCAGTAGAGCAGGACCATTCCTGCTCTCTGGATCCATGTCCACTCTTTTGGTGTCACAGCCCCAAGTCTTATACCCAAGGTCAGAGTCAATAACCCGACAAGTCCGAGTTCAAACTGTTTGATGTTAATGTCTGGCTCAGGCTGACTTATTCATTCTCAGTAGTCTGGAGATTCCCTGTATCCCATGTCACTGCGGATCTCTGATGCAGGTGCAGATTGAGCATGTTGTCCTGGTCCAGCCACGCTACCCACGAGTCCTGCTGGCTCTCCGGACTTGCCCTCTTTGCTCGGGTGTGATGAATCCACGGGGCAGTTCCTGCAACTTTGACAGCAGTGGGTGTGACTGGTGCTACAGTAAAGGGTCCTGTCCAGGAGGGTTCTAAGGAGTTCTTTTTCCAATCTTTTACCCACACTGAGTCCCCTGGTTTGTGGGGGTGTCCTGGGGCCCCCAGGGCCAAGGGGCCCCGTTCTAATACTGTCTGGCTGATCTGCTGTAACATCTTTGATAGCCCTATAAGCTGACCTTATAAGTTCATTTCTCCTATGTGCCTAACATCCCCTTTGAGGCCTCTGGTGATGGGGGGGATCTCCCGTATAAGATCTCGAAGGGAGAGTACCCTGTTGGCCCTGGTGTGCCTCTGGACTTAAGAAGTGCTAAGCAGGGCATGTCTATCCATGGTAGGTTTGTCTCTTGACATAGCTTGGCTAGGGTGTTCTTAAGGGTCCGGTTCATACATTCTACTTTCCCTGAACTTTGTGGCCTGTATGTAGCGTGAAGTTTCCATTTTATTCCAAGCATCTTGGCTATAGTTTGAATTATTTCTGGTATGAACCTAGGTCCATTGTCACTTCCAAATGAGAAGGGTAGGCCATACCGAGGAATTGTTTCTCTTAGGAGAGCCTTTACTACCTCCCAAGCCTTCTCTGTTCTGGTGGGGACAGCCTTTACCCACCCTGAGTAAGTGCAGATCATTACTAACAAATACTTTTATCCCCAACAGGGCTTCACTTCTGTGAAATCTATTTCAACATCTTCAAAGGGTGTGGCCCCTGAGTACTGAACACCGGGTACAGGCTTCGGCTATGTTGTGGCGTTATTTCGGGCACATGTGTCACATCGGGCACACACCGTGACAGCCAGAGTTGGGAGTTTGGCCATGTAATAGACCTTGGCGAGTAGGTGGGTGAGTGCAGTTTTCCCCATGTGGCCTAAGTTATGGTGTTGGGCAATGACCAAATAGGCTGTGTTTCCTGGGATGAAGGTTCTGTTTTCTTGTAAATGCCATCACCCATCATCACTCTTTCTAGCCAGCTCTCGTCTTGCCCACTGGTCCTCTTCAATTGTATAATGTGGCCTGTCTGGCCACTCTGGGGCTAGGAGGATTTTACTAGAGGCTAACAGCTCACCCTTAGTCTCTTGTTCCTGGGTTGCCACTTGTTTCGCTGCTTGGTCTGCCAGAAAATTTCCTGTAGCTATTGCAGTTGTTCCTTTCTGGTGCCCTCGGCAATGAATGACTGCTACTTGTCTGGGTTCCCACATGGCTTCTAACAACTGAAGGATTTCTTCCTGGTTCTTTATCCCTTTACCCCCTGCAGTCAGCAGTTCTCTTTCCTTGTAAATGGCCCCGTGAACATGTATGGTGGCAAAAGCGTATTTGGAATCAGTGTAGCCATTTACTTTCTTGTCTTTAGCTATTCTGAGGGCTTGGATTAAGGCCCACAGTTCAGCTATCTGTGCGGACCACCCGTGAGGCAAAGGCCCTGCTAGGATAACTTCACTGGCCGTGGTAACTGCATAACCTGTGAACTGTTTCCCATTCTGAACATAACTGCTGCCATCCGTGAACAGTTCCAGGTCCGGGGCTGTCAGAGGTGTGTCTGTCAGGTCTGGTCTACTTGCATAGACCTCTTCCATCACTTCTGTACATTCATGATCTGGTGGCCCCAGCTCAACAGTTAGGAGGATAGCAGGATTCAGGGCCCGCACAGTCTCTAGAGTAACCTGGGGGTTCTCACACAACAACCCCTGGTACTGAGCCAGCCTACTGTTAGAGAGCCACCAATGTCCTATTAAGGAGGTGGAGAACTGCATGTGGTATGCGTACAGAGAGCTTTTGGTCATATGTGAGTTTATCTGCCTCTTTGACCAGCAGGACTGTGGCTGATAGCGCTTGTAGGAAGGGGGCTATCCCAAGGCTACCAGGTCCAGTTGTTTAGACAGATAGGCCACAGGTCTCTGCCAGGGTCCCACAGTCTGGGTTACGACCCCCACTGTAACATGTTGCCTTTCATGCACAAAGAGATTGAAGTCTTTGGTCAGGTCTGGCAGTCCCAGTGCAGGGACCTTTTGTAGCAGGTCCTTCATGGCTTTGAATGCCTCTTCTCATTGGTCTGTCCACTCTATTGACTGCCCCTCAGGTCCCCGCAGGCTTCATACAAAGGTTTAGCTGTCAACGAGAATCCTGGGATCCAGATCCGGCAGAACCCTGCTGCTCCCAGGAATTCCCTGAGTTGTCTCTTACCCTCAGGTCGTGGTATCGTGCAGATACCATGTTTCCATTCATGGCCCAGTGCTCGGTGCCCTCGGGATACGTGGAAGCCCAAGTGTCTGACGTGTTGTTTGTAAATTTGGGCCTTCATCCAAGACACTTTGTACCTAGAATCTGTGAGCAGTTGGAGTAGGGCTCGAGTGCCTGAGAGACAGTCTCCTTGATTAGGTGCTGCCAGGAGCAAGTCATCTATATACTGGAGGAGAGTGCAGTGGTCTTGTGAGTAAGTTGCAAGATCTGAGGCCAGCACTTCCCCGAGCAGCACTGGTGAGTTCTTGAATCCTTGGGGCAATCGTGTCCCGGTGAGTTGCATTTTCCTCCCGGTTTGGGGTTCTTCCCAGTGAAAGGCAAAGAGGGGCTGACTTTGCAGGGCCAGTTTCAAACAGAAGGAAGCATCCTTTAAATCCAGACAGGTGAACCAGGTGGCGTCCGGGGGAAGGAGGCTGAGAAGAGTGTATGGGTTAGGCACTACCAGGTGGAGAGTTACCGCAACTCCATTGACAAGCCGCAAGTCCTGGACCGGGTGGTAACTCCTGTCAGATTTTTTGACCAGCAGCAGAGGGGTGTTCCATGGGGGTTGGCATTCTACCAATATGCCCTCCTTCTCGAGCCTATCCAGGTGTTTCTGGATTCCTTCCAGGGCTTCCATCGGAATTGGATACTGTCACTTTCTGACGGGCTGGATCCCCGGCTTTAAGTTTATTATTAGGGGCGCGTGTTGGTGTGCCAGTCCTGGGGGGTTGTCTTCCGCCCATACTGTTGGAAAGTCCTGCCACAGGTCAGACAGATCTTGATTCTCTTCTGCCTCTGCAAACAGCTGCCACTCAGCCTCCCGTGGGATTGTGACGGCTAGTATGAGCGGCCTTTTGGGTTTCAGTGTGAGATTTGCTGACCCTTCCTTGCAGAAGGTGATCTGGGCCCCCAGTTTATGCAGGAGGTCTCTCCTGAGCAGGGGAATGGGGCTGTCTGGGATGTGCAGGAACTCATGTTTCACCTTGTGGCCTCCCATCTGGCAGGTCTGTGCTTGGCAAAAGCAGTGTGCTTGTTGGTCCCCAGTTGCCCTTATGATGGTGGTCTCCCGGTGAGTCAAGTGGGCTATTTGTGTTGTGACCACTGAATGCTCAGCTCTTGTGTCTACCATAAAAGTCATTGGTTGGCCCCCTACTTCCATGACGACCGTAGGTTCCCGGGGGCCAAGGTTGAAGGAACCCAATCGGGCCTAGTCAGTACCAGCCCCAGCTAGGCCTATAGGGTCCTGAGTTTCAGGCTCTAGCTGGCATCTCTGGGGTGGATTCCTTTTCCCATTGTCCAGCTTTCAATTTGGACATTCATTTATCCAATTCCTTGTCCTCTTACAGTATGTGCATTGTTCTGGTTGCAAGAGTCTTCACCCCTGTTGGCCTCCGTCGGGGTAATTTTTTGGTCACATGGGTGAAGTGGGGTTCCCTAGTGCTGCCACCAGGAGTGCTGCCTTGTGCTTCATTTTCCATTCTCCTGCCCGCTGAGCAACCCGGTCTCAGTTTCTATATACCTTCTGTGCCACTTCCGTCAATTGGGAAATGTTCATGCCCGCAAAGTCTTTCAGCTTCTCCAATTTCTGCTGTAGATCAGGATAGGATTACACTACAAAGGCATCATTCACTATGCTTTGGTTCTCTGGAGCTTCAGGGTCAAAGGGTGTGTAGGTCTGATATGCTTTGCAGAGGCAGTCATAGAAGTCGCTCGGTGCCTTATCAGCCCTCTGAACAGTCTGGGCAACCTTGTTCATGTTGGTAGGCTTTTTGGCACCCTCTCGGATGCCACTCAGGAGGGCCTCTCCGTACGGGATCAGTAAGTCGTGACCTCCAGGAGGGTTGAAGTCCCAGGCTAGTGTGCTGTCAGGAATGGCTTGCTGGGCCCAATGTTCACCATCCAGGATTCCGCCAGGAGCATGTTCTTGGGCCCACTGGCAGGCTCCCGAGAGGATCCTGAGCTGCTCCTCTGAATTGAAGTGTCAGGAGGAGGTGGCTGCAGTCCTCCAAAGTTGGCTTGTGGGTCTGAAAGATACTCTTGAGGAGGTCGATCATGGCTTGAGGTTTCTCAGAGTAAAGAGGGGTGTGTTGCTTCCAATTCAAGAGGTCTCTAGTTGAGAAGGGTTGATAATACAGGACTGGCTGCCCAGGATGAATGGTGCCATCTTCTGCAGCACAGGACTGGCCTTGGACCTCACAGATGGCATCAGTAAGGCTGGATCCTGGGTCTGTGCCAAGTAGAGACAGTGAGCCACAGGGGTCCCTGGGCCAGGTTATGGGGATTGCTGGGGTGGCAAGGCAGATGAGGGTAGCATGTTGGGAACCAGTGGATCGGAACTAAGGATGGCTGGATTATAGGGTGGCAGCAGCAGCTCTTCCTCCTGTGCCTCTTTTTGGATAGGGGCTGGTGACCCCTTGGATCCCGGTTTCATGGGCTTGTGGGCCAGAAGAATCCTACTCTTTCCCTTTCCTGAAAAGAACAGGACCCATGGGGGCAAGGTCTGGGCTACCTTAAGCCAAGAATCAATGTAGGGGAACTGGTCTGGATGGCCTGGGGTCCCTGTAATAACATTCCAGACTGCTCTGACAAGTTGGACATCAAAGGTGCCTGTGTCTGGCCAACCTACTTCAAAAGACGTCCACTCTACCTCACATAAGGTGCGCAGACGTCTCAGAGTCATCTGTACCCCATAGTCACCTGAGAAACCCATTTTAAAATTCTTTAGCATCCATCCTAACATTGTCGGCTTGGACTCAGACCCTACCATTGTGTGAGATTGTACAGTGCCGCACAAGGGATGGGGTAAACTTTCAGGCTTCTCTCTGGCCACTCCCCTCACGGGGACTTAGGACACGACTTGGCTAAGGTGTGCCTGTATAAGTCCTGGACCAGGCCACCCCCCTTTCTGGAAAATGAGTCACCAATATGCCTTCTGTCGTTGTCACGGAACCGCAGATTAGGACTCAGTTAGATCCCATATCTGGAGCTGTGGAACCATTAACAGTCACTCACCACACACACACACAAACACACACATAGCCAGAGAGGTCAAGCATTCCCACCCAGGGAGACCTCTGCCTGTAGGAGGTGATCAGTCTCCTCTTCCATCTGTTATGACAGGGACTGGGATGGCTCCTGGTACCTTACCACGTCTGAGGTCTTCAGATGATTCCTGTCTGTCTGTATCCTCACTGTGTCCAGTCGGGTTCCAGGTCAGTGGCTGGCAGAACCCTGTTGAGCACTGAAGACGACTGATCCTAACTCAGACCTGGTGTGCCTGACTTCTGCAGCTGGGAGTGTCAGTCGGCCTGTGCCCCATCTCACACCAGTGGCAACAAAAGGCCAACGCAGTCGGGCTTCCTGGCCAGGGGAACAAAAATGTAATGGCAAAACTGGAGTCACGTTGCAGAGAGAAACACCAAGAGGTGCACGAGGACGCAGAGAGATCAGGTTTATTAATACCGGCGGGCTCAGATGGGACTCCTGCACCAAATTCGGAGCACCCCCCCCCCCCCCCCCCCGGTGAGGGGAACTTGTCTTTTATACTTCAAGAGCAAGGGGGAAGGTATGGGGCAGCTTATACCAGGAAGTGTACACATAAGGAAGTTACTGTAATGTACAAGGTAGCTGCTGCAAGGGGGAGCTCTTTACGGGAGCATGAGCTGCAGCCATTAGTCAGTTTCACAAGGTGACAAGCAGTCTTACAGAAGCAGATGGGCGATTAACATGAACAGGGCTATGGTTTCTCATTTCAGGGTAAAAGGTTTTTACTGAGTCTCCATTTATCCCTCACAAAACTACTTCCATACAGAGTAGAGCAACCCTGTACACAAATGAAGAACCTGTTGCTTTCTCTCTTTGAAAGGAAGTGCTTTTGCATGAAACTCTATCACATTCTCAGTATGTGCCTTCAAACTATAACACCCATTCTTCTCCTCTTTGCTCCTTCTAAACTCCAGTTCCGAATGTAAGTCTATTTCACTCAATTCAGTGTATTTCCTAAATGATACAACAACATGTGAGTTCTTATACTTAAGGGAAGCAGGATACAGCACACTGCATATACTTCTTCTATCCACACGGTCGAGCAACCCTGTATGCAAGCTAAGAACTACCTGCTTCCTTTCTGTAAATGGAATTGTTTTCCCATGGAAACCCTTACATTCTGCAAAACAGGCTTCAGGCCGCAAAACCGCTTCTTCTCTTCTCTGCCGCTTCTGAGGCCTAGAGGACAGCTTGAGTCTGTTTCCCTCAAGGCAGTGTATTTCCTCAATGATTCATGAATATATGAGTTATTCTACTAAAATGAAGCTGGTTATGATACACAGTAGATACTGCTTGCATACACAGATTACAGCCACCCTCTACACAAACTAAGAACTAGCTGCTTTCTTTCAGTGAAAGGAAGTGTTTTCCTATGAAACTCTTTCACACTCTCCATAAGTGGTTTCAGAGTGAAAAACTGAATCTTCTCCTCCTGGCCCCTTCTATGACCTAGCCAAAAATGTGAGTCTGCTTCACACAAGGCAGTGTATTACCTAAATGATACAACAATATGTGAGTTTGTGTACTAAGAGGAAGCAGGATACAGCATACTGCATATGCTGCTCCTATACACACAGTAGAGCAACCCTGTACCCAAAGTGAGAACTAGCTACTTTCTTTCTCTGAATGGAATTGTTTTCCTAATAAACACCTTTACATTCTGCATAAAAGGGCTTTAGGCCCAGAAACCAATTGTTCTCTTCTTTGCCACTTCTAAGGCATAGTGGAGAATGTGAGTCTGTTTCACTGAAGGCAGTATATTTCCTAAATGATACAACACTATGTGAGTTCTTTAGTAAAAGGAAGCAGGTTACAAGACACTGCAAATACTACTTCTGTTCACAAAATAGAGAAACCCTGTACACAAGCTTAGAACTAGCTGCTTTCTTTCTGTGAATGGAAGTGTTTTCCTATGAAACACTCTAATATGCTGCATAAGTGGCTTCAGGCCCAAGAAACGATTCTTCTCTTTTGGCTGCTTCTAAGGCCTAGCCAAGAATGTTAATCTGTTTCACTGAAGGCAGTATGTTTCCTAAAATATTCACCATATATGAGTTCTTTTACTAAAATGAAGCTGGTTACACTACACAGCACACACTGCTTCCATACCGAGAGTAGGGCAACCCTTTACACAAACTAAGAACTAGCTGCTTTCTTTCTGTGAATGAAGTGTTTTCCTATGAAACACTCTTACATTCTGCATAACCGGCTTCTGGATGCAAATCGGAATCTTCTATTCTCTGCTGCTTCTAAGGCCTAAGGGAGAATATGAGTCTATTTCAATCAAGGCAGTGTATTTCCTAAATGATTCACCAATAGGTGAGTTCTTTTACTAAAAGGAAGCAGGTCACAGCACACTGCATATACTTATGGTATACACAGAGCACAGCAACACCATACACAAGCTAAGAACTAGCTGCTTTCCTTATGTGAATGGAAGTGTTTTCCTATGAAACACCTTCAACCCCCCATAAGCGGCTTCAGGACGCAAAACCGTTTCTTCTCTTCTTTGCTGCTTCTAAGGCCCAGCTGTGAATGTGAGTCTGTTTCACAGAAGCCAGTGTATTTCCCTAAAGATTCAGCAACTTGTGACTTGTTTTACCAAATGCAAGCATGTAACAACACACTGAATATATTGCTGGCACACAGACAGTGGACCTACACTGTACACAAATAAGAACTAGCTGTTTTCATTTTGTGAATGGAAGTATTTTCCTACCAAACACCTTTACACTCTCCAGAAGAGCTTCAGGCTGCAAAACAGGTTCTTCTCTTATTTGCCTCTGCTATGACCAAGCTGCAACCTTGAGTCTGTTTCACTCAAGCCAGTGTATTTCCCTAATGACTTCTGCAATATGGGACCTATGTTAATAAAGGAAGCATGTATCAATGCACAGCATATACTGCTTCCGTAAGGACAGCATAGAAATCATGTACAGAAACAAAGCATTAGCTGATTTCTGTCTATGAATGGAAGTGTTTCCTTGGAAAAACCTTTACACTGTTCATAAGCGGCTAAGGCCACAAAATTGATTCTTCTCTTCTTTGCTGCTTGTAAGGCCTAGCCCTGACCTTATGTATGTTTCCTCCAAGCCAGTGTATTTACATAATGATATAGAAATATGTGACTTCTGGTACGAAAAGGAAGCATGGAACAACACACTGCATATACTGCTTTCATACAGACAGTAGAGCAACCCTGGACACAAACTAAGAACGAGCTGCTTTCTTTCGGTGAAAGGAAGTGTTTTCCTGTGAAACTCCTTCACACTCTCCACAAGCAGCTTCAGACTAAAAAACCCAATCTTCTACTCTGCCGCTTCCACGACCTCGCCAAGAAAGTGAGTCTGCTTCACACAAGGGAGTGTCTTACCTAAACGATAAAACAATATGTGAGTTCCTGTACTAAAAGGAAGCAGGATACAGCACACTGCAAATACTACTTCTATACACAAAATAGGTCAACTCTGTACACACGCTAAGAACTAGCGGCATTCTTCCTGTGAATGGAAGTGTTTTCCTATGAAACACTGTAATATTCTGCATAAGCGGCTTCAGGCCCACAAAAACGATTCCTTTCTTTTTGCTGCTTCTAAGGCCTAGCACAGAATGTGAGTCTCATTAACTGAGGGAGTATGTTTACAAAATTGTTCACCATATATGAGTTCTTTTACTAAAATGAAGCTGGTTACATTACTCAGCATACACTGCTTCCATACACAGAGTAGAGCAACCCTTTATCCAAACTAAGAACTAGCTGCTTTCTTTCTGTGAATGGAAGTGTTTTCCTATGAAACACTCTTACATTCTGCATAACTGGCTTCAGGCAGCAAAAGGGAATCTTCTATTCTCTGCTGCTTCTAAGGCTAAGGGAGAATATGACTCTGTTTCACACAAGGCAGTGCATTTCCTAAATCATTCACCAATCTGCGACTTTTTTTACTAAAATGTAGCAGGTTACAGCACATTGCATATACTTCTGTACACACAGTACAACACCACCAGACAAAAGCTAACAACTAGCTGCTTTCTATCTGTGAACAGAAGTGTTTTCCTATGAAACAACTTTATATTCTGCTTAAGCGGGTTCAGGCCCAAATATCAATTCTTCTCTCCTTTGCCACTCTAAGGACTGGCAGCGAATGTGAGTTTCTTTCCATGAAGGCAGTGCATTTCCTAATTGATACATCAATATTTGAGTTCTTTGACTAAACGTAAACAGGATACAGCACACTGTATATGCTGCATACACAGAGTACAGCAGCCCTGTACCCAAAGTGAGAACTAGCTGCTTTCTTTGTCTGAATGGAATTGTTTTCCTAGGAAACACCCTTACATTCTGCATAAACGGCTTTAGGCCCAAAAACCAACTGTTCTCTTCTTTGCCACTTCTAAAGCATAGGGGGGAATGTGAGTCTCTTTCACTGAGGCAGTGTATTTCCTAAATTATTCACCAATATATGAGTTCTTTCACTAATATGAAGCTAGTTTCCCTACACAGCATATACTGCATAAATTCAAAGAGTAGAGCAACCCTGTACACAGACGAAGAACTAGCTGCTTGCTTTCTGTGAATGGAAGAGTTCGCCCATGAAAACTCTTACATTCTGCAAAAGCGACTTCAACCTGAAAACCAATTCTTCTCTTCTCTGTGGCTTCTAAGGTTTATGGGCTAATGTGAGTCTGTTTCACAGAAGGCAGTGTGCTTGCTAAATGATATAACAATATGTCAGGTCTTTTACTAAAGGGTAGCAGGGTATACCACACTGCACATACTGCTTGTATACACACAATAGAGCAAGCCTGTACTCCGGTTGAAAACCACCTGCTTTCTTTCTTTGAATGGAAGTGTTTTCTTATGAAATACCCTTACATTCTGCATACGCAGCTTCAGGCCCAATAGAAGATTCTTCTCTTCTTTGCCACCTCTAATACCCAGTGGCATATGTGAGTGTGTTTCACTCAAGGCAGTGTATTTCCTAAGTGGTTCACCAATGTGTGAGTTCTGTTACTAAAAGTAAGAAGGTTACAGCACACTGCATATACTTCATCTAAACACGCAGTACAGCACCACTGTACACAAGCTAAGAATTTGCTGCTTTCTTTCTGTGAAAGGAGGTGATTTCCTATGAAACACCCTTACATTCTGCATAAGAAGCTTCAGGCCCAACATCCGAGTCTTCTCTTCTTTGCCACTTCTACAGCCTGGTGGCGAATGTGAGTCTAATTCACTACAGGCAGTGCATTTCCTAAATGATTCACCAATATCTGAGTTCTCTTACTGAAAGAAAGCAGGTTACAGCACACTGCATATACTTCATCTATACACACACTACAGCAACACTGTACACAAGATAAGAACTAGCTGTTTTCTTTCTGTGAATGGAACTGTTTTTCCATAAAACTCCTTCATAATCTCCACTAGGATCTTCAGACTGAAAAACCAATTCTTCTCCTCCTTGCTGCTTCTGTAGCCTGGACAAGAATGTGAGTCTTTTTCACACAAGGCACTGTATTTACTAAATGGTACAACAATATATGTGTTCTTGTACTGACAGGAAACGGTATATAGCACACTGCATATACTGCTTCTAAACACACAGAAGAGCAACCCTGAACACAAAGTAAGAACTAGCTACTTTCTTTCTCTGCATGGAATTGCTTGCCTAGGAAACACCCTTACATTCTGCACAAACGGCTTCAGGCCCAAAAACAAACTCTTCTCTTCTTTGCCACTTCTAAGGCATAGGGGAGAATGTGAGTCTCTTTCCCTGAAGGAAGTGTATTTCCTGAATTATTCACCAATATATGAGTTCTTTCACTAATAGGAAGCTAGTTACCCTATGGAGCATATACTGCATCCATACAAAGAGTAGAGCAACACTGTGCACAAACGCAAAACTAGTTGCTTTTTTTATGAATGGAAGAGTTTTCTCATGAAAAGCCTTACATTCTGCAAAACCGACTTCCGCCCGAAAACCGATTCTTCTCTTCTCTGCAGCTTCTAAGGCTTAATAGCTAATGTGAGTCTGTTTTACAGATGGCAGTGCATTTGCTAAATGATACAACAATGGTCAGGTTTATTACTAAAGTGTAGCAGGGTACACTACACTGCATATATTGCTTGTATACACACAATAGAGCAAGCCTGTTCACAGGTTAAAAGCCACCTGCTTTCTGTCTTTGAATGGAAATTTTTTCTTATGAAATGCCCTTACATTCTGCATACACAGCTTCAGGCCCAATAGAAGAGTCTTCTCTTCTTTGCCACCTCTAATACCCAGTGGTGTATGTGAGTCTGTTCCAATCAAGGCAGTGTGTTTTCTAAATGGTTCACCAATAGGTGAGTTCTGTTCCTAAAAGCAGCTTACAGCACACTGCATATACTTCTTTTATACACACAGTACAGCACCACCAGACAAAAGCTAAGAACTAGCTGCTTTCTATCTGTGAATGGAAGTTCTTTCCTATGAAACAACCTTATATTATGCATAAGCGGGTTCAGGCCCAAACATCAATTCTTCTCTTCTTTGCCACTTCTAAGGACTGGAGGCGAATGTGAGCTTGTTTTCCTCAAGGCAGTGTATTTCCTAAAACAGACAATATTTGAGTTCTTTGACTAAAAGTGAACAGGATGCAGCACACTGTATATGCTGCTTGTATACACACAGTAGAGCAATCCTGTACACAATGTAAGAACTAGCTGCTTTCTTTCTTTGTAAGAAGTGTTTTCCTTAGGAAACTCCTTTACACTCTCCGTCAGCGGCTTCAGACTGAAAATCTGATTCTTCTCCTCTTTGTCGCTTCTCTGGCTTAGCCAAGAACGTGAGTCTGCTTCACACAAGGCAGTGTATTACCTAAATGATACAACAATATGTGAGTTCTTTTCCTATGAAACACCGTAATATTCTGCAAAAGCGGCTTCAGGTCCAAAAAAGGATTCTTCTCTTTTGGCTGCTTCTAAGGCCTAGCCAAGAATGTTAATCTGTTTCATGGAAGGCAATATGTTTTCTAAAATATTCACCATATATGAGTTCTTTTACTAAAATGAAGGTGGTTACAATACACGGCATACACTGCTTCCATACCGAGAGTTGGCAAACCTTTACACAAACTAAGAACTTGCTGCTTACTTGCTGTGAATGGAAGTGTTCTACTATGAAACTCTCTTACATTCTGCATAGGCCGCTTCAGGGAGCAAAATGGAATCTTCTATTCTCTGCTGATTCTATGGCTAAGCGAGAATATGGGCCTTTTTCACACAAGGCAGTGTATTTCCTAAATGATACAACAATATGTGAGTTCTTCATTGGTCACATATTGTAAAAGTCATTAAGGAAGTACACTGCCTTGAGTGAAACAGACTCAAGGTCGCGGCTAGGTCATAGCAGAGGCAAATAAGAGAAGAATCTGTTTTGCAGCCTGAAGCCACTTATGGAGAGTGTAAAGGTGTTTCAAAGGAAAACACTTCCATTCACAGAATGAAAGCAGCTAGTTCTTAGTTTGTGTAAAGGGTTGCTCTGCTCTGTGTATGGAAGCAGTATATGCTCTGTAGTATTACCAGCTACGTTTTAGTAAAAGAATTCATATATTGCTGAATCATTTCGGAAACATATAGCCTTCAGTGAAACAGACTCACATTCTCGCCTAGGCCTTAGAAGCAGAAAAAAAGAATTGTTTTTTGGACCTGAAGACACTTAATCATAATATTAGGGTGTTTCATAACAAACACTTCCATTCACAAAAAGAAAGCAGCTACTTTTTAGCTTGCATACAGGGTTGCCATATTTTTTGTATAGAAGTAGTATTTGCAGTGTGTTGTAACCTGCTTTCTTTTACTAAAAGAACTCACATATTGTTGTATCATTGCTGTATCATGCTCTTCCATATGACTTCTGCTACTAATCAAAGCAAGTGCGAACAAAGAGTACATTTGTTTTCCATACACAGATTTGTGCAATCCTAAACACAACTGAAATTCCAGCTGCTTTCTCTCAGAGAATGGGAGTGTTTTGACTTTGTACATGTTTCCCTTGCCAATTGACCTCCTTGCTACGAATATGTCCTTCTTTTCCACTTAGAAGCCTTAAAGTATTAGCAGGTTATCGGGTAACAAATCAGAATGCATGACTGGTCCTAGATGAAGCATCTCTCTGAGACTACATTCACTTGTAGAAGGCTATGAAGACAAAATCTATGTAATGTCTCCATAGACAGAGTTAAGCCAACCTGTACACAACTGAACATCTAGCTGCTAGCTTTCATTGAAGAGAAGTGTTTTCACTTGGGACACTTTTATCTCCCCCAGCTAACCGATTTTTACAAATGTGCAATCCTCCTCACTTAGAGGCTTAGACACGTTACCAGTCAATCTAGATCTACATCTGAAACTCAGCACGCTTCCTACGAGATGCTTGACTGTATGACTCGCTTTTCTAATAGAACCATGTGTGAACAGACTGTACATTCTGCACCCTCACACAGGGTAAAGCTAACCTGTGCACATCTGAAAGGATAGCTTCTTTCTATCATAGAAAAGAATTATATTCACTTGAAATTGCTTTATATTGTCTATTTTCCTGCTTTCTATGAAAATATACTTCCTATCCACTTAGAAGCTCAGAACTATTACAAGAGAATCGAGTTCTTCAACAGAAACGAAGTGCATGTCCTAGAAGTGAACATCTAGATCTTTTCCTTCTGTGAATTAAATTGTTTTAACTTGAAACAACTTTATACTACCCATTATCCCTCTTTGTGCGATATTTAACCACTTCTCCACTTAGAAGCTTAGAAAAGTTACCAGTGCATCTGGGTTTACACCGAAACACTGTACATTTCCATTGGGATGCTTTTCTCTGTGACTTTAACTATGAAAGCAAATGAGAAGAAACTGTAATTTTGGCTTCCATTCACAGATTTATGCAATCGAGAGCACAAATGAAATTCTAGCCGCTTTCTCTCAGAGAACGGAAGTGTTTGGACTTTGTCCATGTTTCATTGCTGATTTACCCGCTTGCTAAGAACATGTCCTTCTTCTCCACTTAGAAGCTTTGAAGTATTACCAGAGAATCCGCTTCTAAACCTGAGTGCAGTACACAACCTAGAAGAATCATCTCTATGAGAAAACATTGACTTTTACAGGGCTATGAAGACAAACTGTATATAAGGCTTCCATACACAGAGTTATGCCAACCTGCACACAACAGAGCATCTAGCTGCTATCTTTCATTCAGTGGAAGTGTGTTCACTTGAGACATTGTTATGTCCTCCAGACAACCGATTGTTTTAAATTGCCCTTCATCTATACTTAGAAGCTGAGACATCTTACCAGTGAATCTGGGTCTCCATCTGAAAGGCAGCACACTTCCTATGAGATGCCTGAAAATGGGGATTGTTTTCTAATCAGAGCATGTGTGAAGAGACTGTAAATTCTGCTTCCATACACAGAGTTCGGATAACTTCTATAAAAGTGAACATCTAGCTGGTTCCATGACAGAATAGAAGTGTTTTCATTTGAAATAGCTTTCTATTGTCAATTTAACCGCTTCCTACAAAAATGTCATTCCTCTCCACATAGAAGCTTAGAAATATTCCCAGAGAATTAAGTTCTTCCACAAAAACGAAGTAGATGTCCTATAATAAGCATCTCCATGTGACTTCTTTTACTAATGGAAGCACGTGAAAACAAAGAGAAAGAATACTTCCATACAGAGAGTTAAGCAAACCTATATACAACTGAACATCTAGCTGCTTTTCTTCAGGGATGAGATGTGCTTCCTCTGGAAATATCTTTATTTTTTCCACTAACCCGCTTTGTACTAAATTACATATTTTCTCCACTAAAACACTTTGAAAAATGACCAGTGGAGCTCGGCCTACAAAGAAAAGCAGTACACTTCCTCAAAGATTCTTCTCTATTTGACATGTTTGCTATTTGAAGGTGTGAGAACAACTACAATACTGCTTCCATACACCTATCTAATCAGTCCTGAACACAAGTGGTCATCTACCTGCCCTCTCTCTGGGAATAGATGTGTTGTAATTTGAGAGAGCTCTATATAGGCAATTTACCTGCTTGCTACGACAATGTCATTCCTCCCCACTTAGTCTGTTACAAGTATCAACAGAGAATGTGTTTCTGCAACTGACACGCTGTACACACCCTGAAGAAGCATCTCTATGAGAATTCTTTTATTTATGGAACCCTAGGGAAAAAACCAGTATCTAATACTTCCATACAGAGATTTCAGAAAAACTGTGCCAAACTGAACATCTAGATATTTTCTTCCTGGGAATTAAATTGTTTTAACTGGGAACAACTTTATATTCTCCATTTTCCCACTTTGTACAAAATTGTACTTCTTCTCCACTTAGGGCTTAGAAATGTGACCCATGAATCTGGGTCTATAAGCGAAAGTATGTACACTTCCACAAGGATGCTTTTCCATGTGACCTCTGCTACTAATCGAAGCAAGTGAAAACAAACTGTACATTTGTTTTCCGTTCACAGATTTTTGCAATCCTGAACACAAGTGAACTTCCAGCTGCTTTCCCTCAGAGAATGGGAGTGTTTTGACTCTGTACATGTTTCCCTTGCCAGTTGACCCACTTGCTACAAATATGTCCTTCTTTTCCACTTAGAAGCTTTAAAATCTTACCAGTTTGTCAGGTTAAAAATCAGAACGCCGGACGGGTCCTAGATGAAACATCTCTTTGAGACAACATTTGCTTGTAGAAGGCTACGAAGACAAACTCTTTGTAATGTTTCCATACACACAGTTAAGCCAACCTGGACACAACTGAACATCCAGCTGATATCTTTCCTTGTATGGAAGTGTTTTCACTTGGGACACTTTTATGTCCCCCAGCTTACTGATTTTAACAAATTTCCCCTTCCTCTTCCCTTAGATGCTTAGACATGTGACCAGTCAATCTAGATCTACATCTGAAATTCAGCACACTTCCTCGGAGACGCTTGACTGTGTGACTTGCTTTTCTAATCAGATCATGTGTGAACAGACTGTACATTCTCCTCCCTCATACAGAGTTAAGCTAACCTGTGCACATCTGAAATTGTAGCTGCTTTCTATCATAGAATAGAAGTATATTCATTTGAAATGGCTGTATATTGTCTACTTTCCTGCTTTCTACCAAAATATCCTTTCTCTCCAGTTAGAAGCTCAGAAATATTACAAGACAATTGAGTTCTTCCACAGAAACGAAGTGCACTTCTAAAATAAGCATCTCTTTGTGACTTCTTTTACTTACAGAAGCCTGTGAAAACCAACGGAAATCATACTTCCACAGAGAGACTGAAGCAAACCTATATACAACTGATCACCTAGTTGCTTTTTTTCAGAGACTGGAAGTGTTTTCACTGAAAACAACTTTATATTCTCAATTAACCCGCTTTGTATGAAATTACAGACCTTCTGCGATGAGAAGTTTGAAATATTACCAGAGAATCTGGATCTACACCTATATAGTACACTTCTATAAAGATGCTTCTCTGTTAGGCACTTTTGCTATTCGAATCATTTGAGAACACACTGACAATACTGCTTCCATACACAGATTTAAACAATTCTCAAGACAACTGATCATGTACCTGTTCTCTTTCAAAGGAAAGAGTAAAACTGCTTTCCTTTGAAATAGGTTTATATTGTCAAATTCCCCACTTGCTATGAAAATGCCATCCTCTCCACTTGGTATGTTGCAAGTAGCACCAGAGAATGGGGTACTGCAATGGAAATGCAGTACACATCCTGAAGAAGCATCTCTCTGAAAATTCCTTTACCTATGGAACTTTAGGAAATAAAACATGTACAAAATACTTCCTTGCAGAAATATAAGCAAAGCTGTACCAAACTGAACATCTAGATGTTTTCTTTCTGTGAATTAAATTGTTTTACCTTGATACAACTTTATACTCTCCATTATCCCGCTTTCTGCGTAATTTCACTACTTCTCCACTTAGAAGCTTAGAAAAATTACTGGTAAATCTGGGTCTACAAATGAAACACTGTACATTTCCGTTTGGTTGCTTTTCTCTGTGACGTTGACTAATAAAGCAAGTGAAAAGAAACTGTAATTTTGGCTTCCATACACAGATTTATGCAATCCTGAGCACAAATGAAAGTCTAGCTGCTTTCTCTCAGAGAATGGAAGTGTTTGGACTTTGTACATGTTTACATTGCAGATTGACCCGCTTCTACGAATATGTCCTTCTTTTCCACTTAGATGCTTTAAGGTGTTACCAGATCATTGGGTTAAGGGGCCCCTAGGGGTTTGAAAGGCCTTAAGGAGCCAGTTGGCCACCCCAATTAAAGGGTTGAAATGGGCCCCTTGGAGATAAAAAGGCCTTATTGGGCCTCTTGGCCTCCCCATGGTAAAGGGCTGTAGTGGGCCCCTTGGGGACTAAAAGGCTTTAATGGGGCCTTGGGATTCCTTTCCCTGGGTCAGATGAGAAAATGCCTAGTTGCCTAATACACATGGATGCATAATTAACCTGTCCTGACATGCCTACCCTCCCCCAGCTGGATGCTGAGACCAGTGACATCTTGAAGGAGCTTCAGGTGAATCTCAATAACATCTTGGATGAGATCAGTCCAGTGTTTGTTGCCAGGTGGGGGCATCTCCAGCTAAGCCTGGGTATAAGCTCAGGGTCCACTGATCAGCATTTGTAGCCTCATGCGGCCTTTCCTCTGGGAGACAAGGAGAGTCTGGTCTGAGCCTCTCCCCTCTGTGCCTCCAGCTTCCAGCCGCACATCGAAGAGTGTATCAAACAGATGGGTGACAGCCTTAGCCAGGTTAAGGGCACAGGAATTGTGCCAGCCAGTGCCTGCAGCATCGTGGCCCAGGATGCCGACAATGTGTTGCAGCCCCTCATGGACCTGCTAGAGAGCAAGTGAGCTGAGAAAAGGGGGCTGGCCTGGCACCAGGGAGCGGCCAGTGGCAGGGCCAAAGAGACCCAAGGAAGGGCTGGCCTGGAGAAGGCATTCAGGGCATGTTTGCTGGGTGGTGGTTGGATAGTTTGGATGGGTAAATAGAAGGCGGCATGAAGGGATAGAAAGATGGGTGGGTAAACAATCGGAAGGATTGGTGGGTAAATATCTTTGTGGATGAATGGGTGGTGGTTGGACGGATAGATGACGTGAGGGATGGGCAGGTGGGTGGATGCATGGCTTAGAAAATAAATGCTTAGAAGGCTAAATGGAGAATGGATGGATGGATGGATAGTTGGGTAAGTATTTGGATGATAAATAAGTGGATGGATGCATAGGTAGAAGGAGAGGTGGACGGATGGATTGATGGGTGGGTGGGTGGATGGACGAATGGGTAGATGGGGAGATATTTAGATGAACAAGTAAAAGTGTTGATGCATGGAGGGATGGAGGGATGGAGGGAGGGATAGGTGGTTGGATGAATGGGTGGATGGGTGGAGGATGGATGGAACAATGGGTGGATGGAAGGGTGCGTGGGAGGATAGATGAACAGATGTATATGTGGATGGATGGATGGATAGAAAAAGAGACGGGGAGAGAATTAACGAAAGTTAGAGAAAGGGTAGTTTGGTCGATGACTGGGGCAGTTGGTGGGTGGATCATGGTGGACTGCCTCTCTCCTTCAACCCCTTACATCCAGTCACAAATTCTTTGCTGTTTTCCCTCTCAAGTTTGCCCTCCTCTGGCCATTCCCCTCCTCTTCCTCCTGGGCATGGTCTTAGCCCCCTCATAGTCTCTGATCCACAGACTTCCTGTTCCGTTTCATCCCCCACACTGTTCTATCAAATGTAAGAGTCTGTCTGTGTCTCTCTCTTGAACATTCCATGGCTCCCGACTGTCCCCATCCTCATGATAAGGCCCAGACCTTCCTCCAAGGCAGGCAGATCTTGAGGCCCCTTCCAGTCTGGACCCTGCTGACCTGTCCAGTCACCACTGGCTCTTTTCCATATGCACCACACATCGTTGACCCATCAGACAACCCAGGGGTCCCTGAGCAGGCTGTGTGCCCTCTTGCATGTCTGGGAAATGCCTTCCCACCTTGCCCACTTGTTGAGGGAAGGGCCTCTGTGGGTTGAGGTCAGCTGGGCCCTCTCTCAGATCTGCCCCTTGCCCCCAGCCTGACCCTCTTTGCCAAAATCTTCGTGATGGGCACTTGGGTTGTTTCCACATCTTTGCAGTTGTGAATTGTGGTGATTGAGCTGCTGTAAACGTTTGCGTGCAGATGTCTTCTTTTATAGAATGTCTTTTGATCCCCTGGTTAGATATCCAACAGTGGGATTGCTGGATTAGATGGTGGTTGTACTCTTAGTTCTCTGAGGTATCACCATACTACTGTATATAGAGGTTGTACTAGGTTGCAGTCCCACCAGTAGTGTATGAGTGTCCCTATCTCTCCACATCCACACCAACGTTTGTTGTTTTGGGACTTTTTGATAAAAGCCATTCTCATTGGAGTTAAGTGATATCTCATTGTGCTATTGAGTTGCATTTCCCTGATGTTTAGAGATGTTGAGCATTTTTTCATATGTTACTTGCCCAGTTATCTATCTTCTTTTGGAAAGTTTCTGTTTGTGTCCTTTGCCCACTTTTTAACGGGGTTGTGTGATTTTTTTCCTTGCTGATTTTCCTGAGTTCCATATAGGTTGTAGTTATCAGCCCTTTTTATCGTATAACAACTCCACACCATGAAAGACCATAAAAACTCCACACCACTCTCCCTCAGAGAGACACTACTTTGGAGACTACTCCCAGTGCTCTCCTTACTAGTTACAAGTGATACAATTCCTACTGATCAAGTCCTGTGTTCCCCTGGGGAGTCACATCTAAGTCACCAGGTGAATGAACTTCAATTTTGGGGGGGCAACCAATTGAAAATTCCTAGGTGTTTCAAGGACTATAGGATATAGGGTCTGAGTTGACATTAATCCTGGGGTATTCAAAATATCACCATAAATAGCCTGTTGGAGTGGGGGTATATAGGGACCAGGTAATAAAATTACAGTCTTGTTTAGGGGATATGCACACTTGTCAGTGGTCATTTCCTGAGTCTCTGAGTGTTTGGCTGGGCTGAATATACGTGGCAGGAGTAACCCCCTATGAAGTACTTGGCCCATGAGGTCAGAGGGCTCACAGTGTGAAAGTTCAAGTGGAAACCTCTAAAACTGTCTCCAACCCCTCACATAGGAGTATCAATCGAAAAACAATATTTCGGTCCAGGAGAGATAGTGGGGATAGTGCTACAGTTCAAGATCTAAGGGATGCAGGGGTGGTGATCTCTATCATATTTCTGTTTGGTTCCCTAGTCTGGCCCCTTCAGCAACTACATGTGTATTGCAGAATGTCCAAAGACTACTGTACACTCAAGAAAATAGTAAGCCCCATCCCAGCTACTGTTCTGAATGTGGTATTGCTGCCAGAAGAAATTAGTAAGGCCTCCGGTTCATGGTATGCTACGCTTGACTTGGCAAATGCCTTCTTTTCTATTTTAATTACAAAAGAGGATCAGAAGCAGTTCACGTTCACATCGTATGGACCAATTGTTCTTTTATTTATAGTTTTGCCTGACAGTTATATTAACTCTCCTACCCTTTGTCCCAGCAGCCCAGGCCCCAGGGCCCAGACACCTCAGCGGCCGCGGAGCCAGGCCGTCAGCCGGGGGGACAGCGGGCACAGGGCCAGGAAGCGGCCTCTCCGTCCCGATCCCGGGTGGCCGCAGAACGTCCAGTGCCACCGCCCCCACGCTCCAGCTGCAGGCCGCGGAGGAGCGTGCCCCAGGATGCCGGGCGACCCCGAGGACGACAGCAACCAGCCCCGCTAGCCCGCGTTGGCGCCCCAGCGGCAGCCGCCGCCCGCGCTCGGTGGAGGCCCGGAAACCCCAATCTCGCTGCGACCCCAGCGGCGCGGACCCCGGGGTCGGGGCCGGGGCCTCGACTTCGGACAAGCCTGGCTGACGAGCAGGCGGTGGCGGCGGCGCACAGGGGCGGGGACCGGCTGCTCAGCCTGGATGCCGAGGGTCGCAGGGGTGCCCAGCGCCCCGGACCTCGCGCTCCCCGTGCATGCAGAGGAGGAGCAGGCGCCGACCGGCGGTGTCGCCCGCCCCCAGGGCCCGCTCCTCCTGGGCCCGCGCCCGGAGCGTGGGGTCCGCGGTGCCGGACGCTGGGCAGCCAGCGGGCATCGGGCTGAGCGGCCGCTCGGTGGCACTGTGTTTGCGCCGCCCGGCTCGGCTGCACCTGTGGCGTCTGGCACCGGGGCGCGCGCCGCTGGGGTCGCGGCGAGATTGGGGTTGCAGAGGCTGCACCCGGCGTCCAGGCCCCCGTGCAGACGGCGGCAAGCACGAAGTACCCGCCTGGGCTGAGGGTGGAGCAGGCCCCCTGGAGCCCTCCTTCCCACGCTCTGCGGCTGGCGTCTCCGGCCTCGCGGGCAGCGCGCGGACCCGAGGCAGCCAGCGGAGAGCCCCGTCATCCCGCGCCGCCGCCGGCCAGGGAGAATTTCTCAGCCGGGGCGCGCGGGTTTTTGTGCGCATGCGCAGGGACGCCGCCGGCTGAGGTGCGCACGCGCGCTGTCTAATGGCCGGGCTTTGCCTTTGCTGTTCTGAGCGGCTGGAAGGTGCGGCGTTGGCTGCTGGGAGGTCTCGGCTGGACCGGGTTGGCTCGCTAGCCTCGGGCTGCTGACGCGGAGAGAGACTGAGGAGGAGCTGTGGCGTCTGCGGACCTGGCAGGCTCTACCCAGAAGATGATCCTTGGCTTCGGGAGGAAGAGGGGCAGCACGCCCGCCGCCCTTCCCACTACCATCTACTCCCCGCCGGGCTATGTCGTCCTGGAGAAGGACGTGGCCCGGTTACGTTTCCACAAAGCTGCCCACTCGGGCCGCCTGGAGCAACTGCGGAAGTTCTGTTACCTCGGGAGGCGGCGTCTGAATGAGAGAGACGGGAGGAGCAGGTAACGGGAGCGGCGTACCCCGGGCTGGGGGCGGGCTGGGGGGTGTGGGGCGAGTCCCCCTTCCCGGGCTCTGCTCTCTCCCCTCCGCGGGCTCCTCTGCACCTGGGACAAGGAAACCTTGGCGGGGCCCAGCTCTCAGGCCATCTTTATGAGCAGCTTAACAAAAACAAAACTTCAGCCGGTTTCTGATGCGCTCCTAATTCCCCTTACAAAGCAGTGTATTGACCATTTTAAAGTGATTTAACTAACAAAATGAAGTACATACAGCATTTTATTTTCAATGTACATATTTAAAAATGTTTACATTATGGAAAAGTACATAATGAGAGAAGTAATTCCAATAATATATCAACTTTTGGGCTAAAACTTGTTTGGATAAAATCCAACATCCAGTTTATATCAATGTACACCTATGTATATGTGTACTTAGGTACCTCAGAAGGCAGATTTAAACTGGGAAGATGATTCTGTGTTCCTGAATAGGAAGACTCATTTTCTTGAAAATGTGAGCTCTTTCTATGTTTATTAATTTTACATGAACCAAAAAAAAACACCAAAGTTTTAAAATATTTGAGTTGCATATGAGGTCTTTTGTTATCGTGATGACATTAAGAAACTTATTGTAATGGTGTGAACAAAGACTTGTCCATCTAGATATCAAAATGTGCTATTAATTTCCACAAATTAGTCATTTACTAACTTTTGAAAAGACACATAAATGAATGGAACAGAATAGAAAATCCAGAAATACCCAAACATATGTAAGAATTTAGAACTTGATAATGGTGACATTTCATATTATTAGCAAAAGATGAATTTTTCATAAATGAAATGTCTGTTAGCTGGAAAAAACTAGCTAGATTTTCATATCACAAAACTAGTTCATGATGAAATATAGATTAAAAGTGTTAAATATACCAAATGAAAAAAGTACTAGAAAAACACGCAAATGCCCATTTACATAAATACAATTTTATGTTAATGAAGTCCCTCCTAAGAATGACCTCACAAGCAAGGTTCCTGAAGATTGATTTAGCAAAATAAAAGTTAAAACCCTCTGTATATCAGAACAAAATTAATAAAATAGAGGAAAACATACTTGCAAAATATTTATAACATATATAAACATACCAAATGAAAATAAATCTTCATTTTGCAGAGAATTTTTTTAAATCAACAAGAAAAGAACTCTAACATTGGATAAGATATATATTTTTTTACAGCTCTACAATTGACCTCTGGAGATAGGAAAAATATTTAGTGTTCCTGGTAAGAGAAGGAATTTAAGTTAAAAGAGGAATGAAATATTGTTTTCTATCCACAAAGGTTATGAGGATGAAGTGCAGTGGTACTTAATGCTGGTGATTAAAGTTTGAGTTGCTCATGACCTTTCAAGTAGACAATTTGGTAGTAAGTACCACACTTTAAAAAAATGCATATTCCCTTCACCCATCAGGTCCATTATACTAAAATACTTTAGGAAATGTTAATAATTAGAAATCCATACAATTTGTTTTTCCCTGCACTGCTTACAGTAGCAGTGTGTTAGGAAGAACCCACATAATTGATTTATAAATTTCAGTGCATCCATAGGATGGAATAATATGTGACCATTGAAGGTGGCATAGATACAGATGTTTGTTGACATGCGGAGGTGAACTTTAAGATATCCAGTGAGGAAATAAATGAGTTTGAGTATACATACACACAGAGAGACTATGGTCATGTGTTAGCTGAAAATACGTAAAAAAATATGATAAAATCTGTTATTATTGGAAATTTGTAGTATAAGTTTTTCCTTTTTCTTTTGTGTGATTTCTGCAATGAGCATGTGTAAAAGTTTTAGTTAAAGTTTATTATTAATGCAAGAATCCTTGGGAAGGGCAAGAATATGAATCTTGTACAGGAAAAATAATTTCCCACTTTCTATTAATTAACTAATTTATTTGTTTGGAGTGGTATTTTCTGCCAACTTTTAGTCTCTTCTAAAGTAAAGAAGTCTTTTTATCTGCGCTTGTAGATTTTACTATGTACACATTTTTATTATGTACATATATTTTCACTTATATATATTTATTACATATATGCAAATCATTATAGGTTAATCATTTTATTTTAGTTGTGTCCTTAAGAAAATAAAAATAGCAAATATAAATTATTATTATTGGAAAAGTATTGCTTTACTTTATGAGAGTATTTTTTAAAAAACTGAACTCTCCAACTGTGTTTATCTGTTCTTTCAATCTAGTTATTCATAAAACATAACTTGAAACCCTATTAAGTAGCAGACGTATTCTACTATCTCCCAGGACCATTCCATCCTTAAAATTTCATGTTTTACCTGCCCAGCCTCAGCAAGTTGAGAGATTTAAAATTGTTGTATTAGGATTTGATCTCAAGTGAAGCTTTCCCTCCCTCCTTACAAATGAAAGCATTTCTGAAGGTAGAAGATTGTAAAAGAAAACCTTTAAAGTGCCCTTTTGAAATTTTATAATAGTCTTAAATAACTAATATTAAGCATTAGAAATATGTGATTTACATACATTCTATAAATCTAAGTACTGAATAAAATGAGCCATACCTATTCATTTGAATCCTGAATTTCCTTTAGTTTAAAGTTTTTTTTGAAAATCAAAGTAAGAATTAACTTTGTTTAAAAAATGCATTGTTATTATTTCAGCACTCTTTTTTAATAGTACTTTTATAAACTAAAATTTCTTTCAATGCCAACCATGAAAGAACTGCCAGAGACCTGTTGTATGTGCCAAATTTTGTTTAATGTAAGTCACCATGGATTGTGTGATGCCCCATTATCTTATGTATCAATAAGAGAACTTAAAAAATGCTGCCAATTGTACTTAAAATAAATCATGAATTACAAGTGGCATTCCAATGTCAGAGGTATTGAAATGTGAAAAACTGAGCATCTTAGAATCATTGAAATACAGTTGTATCTCTGATCTTTAAAACTTACCACAAGGTAGATATTAATTGTATCATTTTACTTAATCAAAATTTCATCATTTTTAGATAGTAGTCATAGTAATCGTTATAATATCGACACAATTACTGAGCTGTTATTTGTGCTAGGAACTCTTCAAAATACTTAGCACAGATTCTCATGTAAGCATCACAGTGGTATCCTGTGAGGTGTCCCTACTATTTTCCTTTCCATTTTATTGAGGAGCAAACTGAGGCACAGAAAAGCTAAGTCAAAGCTAGTAAGTGACAGAGGTTAAATGAGGATTCAAACCCAAGTTGAACTGAATCCAAAGGCCAATGCCTTTGTATTCCAATAGGCTGCTCTTTCATTAATGTAGTGAGACTAAGAGCTAATAAATATTGTCCTATCTTCAGAAGAAAATTGGAGATTTGTTTTGAAAACAGATGGAATACCATGCGATTTAATGTTTACAATTATATGAATAATTATATGTTTTGAGACAGTGCAAAATTTGGTAAAAAGTCTTCTCACTTTCCTAGGACTGCTCTACATTTGGCCTGTGCCAAAGGCCATGCAAATGTGGTAACTTTCCTGGTGGACAAAAAATGTGACCTTAACGCCTGTGACGGCGAAAACAGGACACCTCTGATGAAGGTATATAGTAGCCAACTATTTCAGCATGGGATGGATTTTCTTTAAACCCATAGAATAAAAATGAATTTATGTCATTTAAATATAACTAATAAGTGAAACCTGTGAAATGTTTATATTGAATTCCTAGAATTTACCGTCTATTTCTTGGTCTAATACTGACAGGCCGTACAGTGCCAGAAAGAGGAATGTGTAATTATTCTCTTAGAGCATGGTGCCGATCCCAACCTTACAGACATCTACGGCAACAGTGCTCTCCACTATGCTGCCTATAATGGTGATTCATCAATAGCAGCAAAGCTACTCTCACGTGTTGCCACTATGGAAACAACAAACCAGGTATATAGATGAACCAACTTTATCTTCAAAATATTGGGAATGCATTTGTTTTAACATTGACACATGTAAGGGTCAATTTTCCATATTTGGAAGTTCAAGCGTTCCCTGAATTAAAGTATTTTGAAATAACTTGTCTAGGGGTTTACTTTAAATATTGGTACTTTTAAAGAAGCATTAGGGGGCACAGCTTGTTTTATGCATTTATGGTGAATATTTGTGATAACACTAAAAGTAATTTTTTTTTCAAATTCTTTTCCCACTCAAGGTTTTTCTTTTGTTTTGTTTTGTTTTATTTCCTGATTAGTGTAAAATAACACAGCAAAGCAAACTTACCCTGGAAATACGCTCTATCATAAAACTCCAACAAAAGAAATGCATTTCACAGAAATGGAAATCTTGCTGTTGTTGAGGAATTCCTAAAAAAAAAAAAGTAATTTCTATGAACGTGATTTACCTCTCAATGGCAAGACTAAAGAGGGAAAGATGGAAAGGGAAGAGGAGAGCGATCAGAAACGTGCAGGCCAATTTGAAAATTACGTAATTGAGGGCAAATACCAAGAAGAGGCTCTTTGCATGTTTTTTCCCCCAGTTTTTATGTTCAGATCAGGAGGTCTTCAGTTTTGGGGATAATAATTCTCAGTTGGAGAGTGTTAATGACTGGTCAACTTGCCTAGTCATCAATTTTAGGAGGACTCTGAGGAAACCGGATTGGCATTGGCAGTGAGTAGGTGGTAATGAAGTGGGCAAGAAGGCGGAAGAACAAATAGTTAACTGACTGATGATCCTATTCTGGCAGAAACAGCCACTTAGACAAGAGTCTAAACTGTGCTCTCAAAAGCTATAATGTCTTGATGGGAAGGTTGGAGATAAGGAGCTCACAAGTGGCAACACCAGGTTGCATTTTGAGTTTACTTGTTCCTATTCTCCCCTTACCCAGGAACATTAAATGGAATTTTCAGTAAATGACTCTACCTCTTAACTGTTTCCTCTTTTTGGCCAAATCTCCAAATGATAACAAGAATTGGCCATGTGGGTGAGAGAAGAGACTAAAGTGATTGTCTACTGCACTGGTTCTCCAGCTAGAATTGTGCAACACAGTGAACTGGGGAAATTTAAAAAAAAAATTTACAAGTCTAGGGTCTCCCCTGACAATTTTGATTTAGTAAATCTAATAAGGTCTGGACATGTATATTTTAAAGTATTTCCTTGAAGCCAGACATAGTGGCATGTGTTTATAGTCCCAGCTACCTGGGAGGATAAGGTGGGAGGATCACTTAAGCCCAGGAGTTTCTGAGTCCAGCCTGGGCAATGTAGCAAGACCCTGTCTCTAACAACCAGAACAAGAACAACAACAACAAAATTTCCTCGAGATTCTGATATACTCCTGGTTAAGAACCACTGAACAGTTAAGTGTAGTATATGAATTTCCATATCTCAAAGACTTAATAACTCTCTAGAAGAATTGGAGTTTGATAGGTGGTACTTCCTTTCAGTCTCCCCTTTCCAACCACACTGGCCTGACTTTTATCTGTGTTTGTCTATCTCTGTGGTTGAGAAGTTAAAAGGAATATTATTGGCAATATCTGTCAGCACACAGAATAACATCTTTTCCCTTTCAACCGTCAGCCATTCACTGCCATTGAGAGGGTCTTTAGAAATGTACTTATGGGTAGTCTTTCAATAAGTAGAGGCTGACCCTTTCAGGAGTTTCCTGTCTCTTTGTTATCATTGAGGTGATTAGGTCAACACATGTTTATTACAAGTAGGGTTTTCTCAATTAGAATAGTAGCAAATTCTAAACCTTTTTTTAAGCTGGAGCTGTACTATGAACTATCTCAGTATGTCTGTTAAGTTCATAGAGCCTCAGCATAATCAGGATGGGAGTTTTTAACACAGAAAACCATGAAGTTAGTAAGAATACAATTAGGAATTCTTTTAATAATTCAGTTTAAGCAGTTCCTGTGAACTAGTTATCCATTTGGTTGATAATCTAGAAGAATTAAATTTAAATATAAATAGTCTGTAACTGAACAAATGTTGGCAAAACTTTTTGGGTATTACAAATCTTAGTGACAATTTTTATTCCATTTGGGGGTGCTTATTTTTTGGGAAAACATAAAGAAAGGAAAATTTTCCTGCAAATCTTTTTTTCACAACCATTTGGAAACCCCCATGTATTTTCCATATAAAAGGACGGTGTTAGGCTAAGTGAGGTTTTGTAGCTTCCTAAATTAGGAAAAATGTTAAAATTTAGGAGACTGCAGAAATCGGATTTTCCCGGCTTCTTTAAGGATCAAATTTTGAGCAGGCTTCTCTTAAAAAATTTAGATGTCCCTTTAAACCCTTAGTGGTTTGGTATGCTGTGGTGGGGTTTCCCCCCTTTGTTGAAGGCCCTAGGTTGTCCATTTTGGTACTTTGCCCCCTAGGTAATTTGTTTTTCTCAGGTCCCTCCTTGCTTTGTAAGTATTTGAGTTTATGACTCCGTTTTATATAAAAGTGGTAAAGGGGTTTAAGATTTTTTTCCCGACAGTTTTTCTTTATTTATAATAAAAGTGTGTTTTATATTAACCCTTAGTAATGGGTTGAATCTTAGAATGTTAGAAGATGGTTTTTAAAAACTTGTTTCTTAAAAAATACCAAAATAAAGATATTCCCATAAAATACTATAAGCCTTTTTAGGTTAACATGGTTAGGGTTGGTTGGTTATGCCATTGTAGATACATTATATGTTTCTTCTCACTCGTCCCTTAAAAATGCAAGTGATTTAGGCCTTTACTTATGCTAGAAAAATTAATAGGTCAGTATTAGAACTTTATCAGAACCATTAAATTCCTTTATGATTCAATTTCCTAAAAATAAAATATTCTTCTAACAATTAAAGGGAAACCAGAATAAAAAGGCTAAAAGGTAGATATGCATAGGGCTAGAATTCCATTATATGGAAATAAAATTTTCATCTGAGTTTTTAACAGCTAAGATAAAAAATTTGACGCATAAGGAGAAAGCCCATGGCCCATTTAATAAAAGCAAGTTCATTGGAAGCCTGTCTCTTTTAATTCAGAGACCAATTCCTTATTGACCCAATTCAATCAGGAGTGGCAGATATAGGCATCTCGGATCTTGTCACCATTGACAGAAGAGACAAGGAGTGGTATTTCTGGAGAAATCCTCCCCCTTTGTTTAAAAGCTTTTAAACCTGTACTTGAATCCTTTTCCAGTGTTAACGTTTGCCACAAAAAGTGTTGTCAAAAAGGGATTAGGCAAACAAGGATTTTCTTTATACTGGACCTAAAACACACATTTTGTTTGGTATTTCCAACATAATGATCATGGGAAACTTTGTGGTTTGGGTACAGTACTTCTTGTGGGTAAATATTCCTTGGAAATATTTTTGGAAGGTAATGAAATTTAGACTATTAACTCAATAAAAAAACTGATAATGTTTTTTGCTTATCTTAGGGTTGGGGATGTAGAGAAAAGATACTGGCCCTACCCACAAGCTTTGGTTTAGAGAGAAAAATAAAATCATTACAATAACCATGAAAATGCTGGAACAGAAGAAAGATTTTTTAAGCAGGGACTGTCTGAAGTGAGTTTTGGAGATGACCAGGGTTAATGTGGGTGCGGCAGAGGAGGGGTGTTCCCAAGGGAAGGAGCAGCACGGGAAGGCAAAAAGGGGTTGGAAGGAAGGGGCTCCTGTTTACTTTACTTTCTGTATTATGTGAATATTCTTAGGCTCTCATATAAGGTTTTCACTTAGTTGAGAAATACTGAATTTTGTCAATTATTGTTTGTTTTTGTGTTACTGATGAATACCACTTTCCTTGCCTGAGTGAAAAAAAGGAATGGCAGAATTTTTAAAGGAAAAAGCAAATGTAATTGTGTTTTTGCAAAGGACGATGTTCTTTTTTTTTTTTATTTAGGTTTGCTAGGTTTTAAGGTCACTCAAGTCAGAAATATCAAAGGGGAAATTCCTTAATTTTAGGGGTATGAAAAATCAACAGAAATCTGTTGTAGAAAGCAAATTTTTTGGACGGGGGTCGAACGGTATAAGAAGGATTCATCGTGCTTAAATTTAACGATGTTTTAAATTTTTTGTTTTCATATAGAGCCTTTTTGGTTTTTGTGATCTTGGTCTAGATTACCCCAAAAGGGGGTTTTTTTATTTTTTTTTTTTATGAAAAGGGAAAATTTTTGCTTTGAATTCTTTTACTCAAAGGGAAATTTTCACTTTGATAATTTTTTTTAACCCCCGGGTTCTTAGTAGTTTCCTTTAAAAAACTATATTTAATAAATGGAGCGAAATTCATTTTGTCTTTTTTTGGTTCCCCAAGATCTTTGTTTAAATTTTTTCTTTAAGATTTGATTTATTATCCTTAAGGATATGTTTTTTTTACCCCAAAGTGGATTCATCATTTTTTCCTTTTTTTTTAGGGTATTTGGGTTTTTTTTTTAATTGTTAGGGAAGGGGGAAAAAGACATTTTTTTTGATAAATTTTTTCCTTTTAATGAAGGTGAGCCATGGGGGGGTTTAAAAAGGAAGGATAGGCGTTCCCCAAAACTGGTTGAATTCCTGGCTTTCCACTTGGTGTGTGATTTGGGGGAAAATTCGACAAAATAATGTTTTCGATAGGAAAGGGGGATAAATTTTTTTGCCGGGGTTTTTGGGGTGTGAGATTGTTGTGTGTTGTGTCTGTTAAATGTGTTGTTTGTTTTTATATGTGTGTGGTATGTTATTTTTTATTTTTTGTGTGGGGGTTTTTATATATCATTTATTCACTGCCAACACTGCTATCATCTCAATCCTGAAATTTTTCTGATGAATTATGCCATTTTAAATAGTTTTTTAACCTGGGTAGCTTTTACTGTCTCCCCTATTTTACTTGATTAAAAAAATATTCTTTTAGAAGGGAAAATGGAGAATTCTTTTAAATCTTGGCCTTTTTTAGTATGTTCGGGGGGAAATTTCTTGCCCCCAAAAAGGGCTAAAATTAGAACGTTACGGGGGCCCCCCGTGAGACGGGAGCTTTCTTTTGTCCCTTTTTTTTTGCTCATGGTAATTTACAAAATGAACACTTGAAACCCAAAAAGCTTATTTATAAGTACTTAAAGGGTTCTTTTAAAGACAGGCAAGTTAATTTTGGAAATATTAAATTAGTTGTTTTAAACTTTTAAATTTAAGGGTGGTTTCTCTTGTCATTTCGAACAGCCCTCATGCTTCGTATTGGAATCTCAAGTACAGTCATTGTTTCCCCAAACATAGTCTTTCAAAATTCCCTGGACAGACTGAGAAGTTATGCTGTGCTAGTTTCTGA
>JAKFHU010002094.1:0-13723 GCA_023783475.1 Daubentonia madagascariensis
TTCCAACCCAAATACTTCTCAGCCCAAACTGGGACATGAACCCCAGGCAAATCTGGCTCCCTGAGCCGGGGTTGCTTAACGGGCATCCAGAGCTAACACAGAAAGCAAATTTGGGCAGTGGGGGGGGCCCCCTAAGGTGAGGGTTCATGTGAGGGTTGCAGGGAATGTGCTTGTCTGACTTTGCAGTCCCCGCTCACTGGCCTTGCCCTAGGGGGGCTTTAGTGGCCCCTGGGTGAGGGGTTGGCTAGGCAGGTTGGGGGAAATGAAGGGAAGCTGGTGTGGTGTCCCTCCCTTGAGAAACCTGGCGACCCCAGGTCTTGCTTTCCCGGACTGTACCATTATGTGATTGCTTGACCATCAAGGAAATGGTTCTTCAGTGTTAGACTTGCTTCTAGGAAGAGCACAGGGGTTTTTTTGTTTTGTTCTGTGCTCTTTTCAGTTGGGGAAAGAACCATCCTTTATGGGGGGCCAAGAGAGGAGGAGAAACCCCCCCATTTCCTGAGTGCCAGCGATTTTATCATAAAACCAGCCTCAGGGGTCATCCTTGTCCACCCAGCGGGACCCAGTTTCCACCCCCAAATTGGTTTTTTTCTTGGGCCATCTGTTGTGTAAGACTTTTTTCGTTAGGGTTTAATTTACGTTCTCCTCTAAAATGGACCCCATTTACTCTATGGGGAGCAAGCCTGAAACTGGGAGCTAAAAGCGCTCTTGTGGGTCATTTTTTTTTTCCTGATGTATTTTGCCTTAAACATTCTAGATCTCTGGAGCATTGATCCTAATGACGCCTGGTCCATGGGTAAATGCTGAAGACTACTGTGGCCCCTTTTCTTTACATCTGCCCTGCCCCAAGTGCCTGTGACGTCCCCCCCTGTCTCCCGGCCCCCTGGACCACTGGGGGGGCCCAGTTCCCTGGTGGTCAGGACTGGGGATGGGCTGCCTCTTTTCCCCAACTGGGCTGTTTGCCCCCAGGGAGGGGTCTTGGGCATTTGTTGCCAAAAAGAGGCCCCGCCCCCTCGGCGGTTGGGCCTGACCCAGCACGCCCAGTTTGGTGACAAGGGGACACCCTCTTTGCTGCTCCATGTAACTGCCCGTCTGTTTGTTTTGTTTCTGAGTCTCCCAGCATTTTTTAATTTGCCCTTTCTACCTCAGGCCTAGAGTGTTCTTTCTGATCTTTACATTTTACTGGGTTTAAAAAGCAGTGAAAAAGTCAGGCTTGGGAGTTGTCCTGAGATGTGGGGCTTGGAGAGAAATTTTTTGTGGGGCCCTCCCCTGAAATTTGGGGTAGGGGTTTTTTTTTCCCCAAAAATCCCTTTCCCGGGGTTTTTGGCAGGGTTTGGGGGGGAAAAAAGGGGGAAGGGGGGGTCCTTTTTTTTTGTTTTTTCAGGGCAGGGGTTGGGGGGGTTTCCCGGAAAGGGAAGGGCCCCGGAAAAAAGATGGGTTTCCCCTTAAAAGTCCCCCCCTTGGCCCCCTCAAATGGCCCTTTTCCTTTTTTTTTTTGAGGGTTTTTGGGGGGGGAGAAAAGGGGGTGGGAAAGGGTGCTTTTTTTGAAAATTTAGATTTCCCCTTTTTTTTCCCCCCTCCCTTTTGAGAAAAAAAGGGGGCCAGAAGGGGTGGGGGGGGGGCAGGAAGGGGTTTTTTAAAATAATAGTTTGTGGGGGCCGGGGCCCCCCCTGCAAATTTTTAAAAACACTGGGCCCCCAAAAAAAGGGGGTTTTTATAGACAAATTTTCCAAGGGGGAAAAATTTAAATCAAGCCCCCGGGAAAAAAGGGAAATCCCCCCTTTAAAAAAAAAAAAGGTTTTCGACTCCAGTGGGGGCACCGGGGGGGGCAGGCTGCCCCCCCCAGGAATTTTGGGCCCCCCACCGGGGGGGGCCCGGGGTTTTTGGGAAAACCCGGTTTTGGGGGTTCCCCCCGGTAAAACCCCAAAAGGGGGGGGAGGGGGCCCCCGGGGTTTTTAAACCCCCCCTCAAAGGGAAAAATTTGGGGGGGGAGGGAAAATTTTTTGAGGTTCCCCCTGGGGGGTTTTTCCCCAAAAACCCTTTTTTTTTTTAAACCCCAAAAAAAGGGTTGGGGGCCCCCGGGGCCCCTTTTTCCCCCCCCCTTTTTTCCCTTTTCAGGTTTTGGGAAAAGGGGGGGGGTGGAAAAACCCCCCCCCTTTTCCCCCTCTTGTTTTTTTTCAGAAATTTTTTTTTTCCCGTTTCCTTTAAATTTTTTGGGGGTCAAAAAAAAAACCCCCTTTCCCCCCCAAAAAAGGGGGGTGGGCCCCCAACCCCCCCGGGAAATTTTATTTTTCCCCCTTTTTAAAACCAAAACCCCGGGGGGGGATTTTTGGGGTTTTTTGGCCCCTTTAATTTTAAAAAAGGGCCCCCCCCCCACTGAAATTTTGGGAAAACCCCTTTGGGTTTTTTTTAAAAGGGGGGGGGGGCAAAACCCCCGGGGGCAATTTTTCCCCCGGGGGGGAAAAAGGGGGAAAAAAAAAGAGGGGAAAAGGGGGGTTCCCCCGAAAAAAGGGGGAAAAAAAAAAAACCCTTTTGGGGCCCCCCCCGGGGTGGTCACCAAAACCCCCTTGGGGCTATAAAAAAAGGGGGGGGGGAAAACAAAACCCCCCCCCTCCCCCCACAACCCCCGGGAAAGCAGCGGGGTTCCCCTTGGGGGGGGGGCTTTTTGGGGGGGGCCCCCTTTGGGGGGGAGCTTGGGGGGGGGGAAATTTCCCCCCGCTTTTCCAAACCAAAAACCCCTTTTTTTTCCCCCCCAAATTTTTTTAAAAGGGCCCGGGGGGGGCCCTGCGGGGGGGAGGGGGGCTGTTTTTTTCCCATCCCTGTTTTATATTTAACCCTGTAAACCCGGGGAAAAATGTAAAAAAAAATAATGGAAAATAAGTTGAAAGGTTTTTTTGGCAAAATTTTTTTGCATTTCCCCCTAAACATGGTTTTTTTTTTCCCTAATGAAAGGGGGGGAATTTTTTTTTAAAAAAAAAATTTAAAAAAAAATTTTAAAAAAGGGTTTTTTAAAGTTTAAAAAAACCCTAAAAGGAAAATTTTTTTTCCAAAAAAAAAAAAAAGGGAAAAAAAAAATAAAAAAATTGGGTTTTTAAAAAAATTTAAACTTTTTTTAATTTTTTTTTTTTCAAAAATTTAAAAAAAACAAAAACAAGGGAAATTTTTTTTTTTTCCCCATTTTCCCCCAAAAAAAAATTTTACCTTTTTAAAATTTTTTGGGAAAAACCCCCCAAATTTCCCCCCCCCAGGTTTCCCTACCCCAAAGAACCCGGGGAAAAAAAGAAAATCACAAAAAAAATTGTATGTGGAAAAAAATTTTTTAGCAGCCCGGAAAAAATTTTTTTTAAAAAAAAAACCCAAAAAAAGTAAAAAAAAGGAAAACCCCATGTCATTTAAAAAAGGGAAAAAAAAAAATGATTTTAAAAAAAAAAATAATTAAAAAAATTTTTAAAGGCATATTTTTTTCCCCCCCCCGGGGGAAAAAAGGGGGGGGAAAAAAAGTTAAAAATTGGGTTTCAGCCCCCAAAAACCAAAAAATGGACCCCTTGGGGAAAAAAAAAAAGCCCAGTGGGGGAAAAAAACTAGGGACAAAATAACCCAAAAGATTTTTCCTTTTTTTTGAAAAAAGGGCCCCCAAAAAAAGGCCCAAAACCCCCCAAAAGGGGGGGGAAAAATTTTAAATTTTTTGGGGGTTTTTTGTGGCCCCCGGGGGGGGGGAAAAGGGGGGGTTTTTCCCGGGAAAAAAAGGGGTTAAAAAGGTTTTTTTTTTGGGGAAAAACCCCCGGGGGGGGGGGGTGGGCCCCCCACGCCCCCCGTAATTTTCCCCCGGGGGTTTTTTTGGGGGCCAAGGTGGAAGGGAAAAAACCCTTTTTTTCCAAAGGGGGTTCGAAGGGGGAAACCTGGGTTAACATAGCCAAAAAACCCCCCAATTTTTTTTCAAAAAAATGAAAAAAAATTAGCTTTTGGGGGGGGGGGGCATGGGTTTTTTAAGGGGCCCCCCTTTCCCCCGGGGGGGCCCTTTTTAAAAAACCCGGAGGAAATCCCCCCCGAGCCCCAAAAGGGGGGTTTTTTTTGGGGTTTTTTCCCCCTTTTTGGGGTTTTTTAAAAAGGGCCACCCCGGGGGTTTAGCCCCGGTGGGGGGAAAACAAACCCCTTCCAACCCCTCCCCCCCTCCCCCCCAAAAAAAAAAAAATTTGGGAAAAAATTTAAAAAAAGTGGGAATAGGTTTTTTAAAAACTTTGTGAATGTGCCCTTTTTAAAAACCCAAAAAAATTTTAAAAATTTTTTAAAAAATGGGTTTTTTTTGGCCTTTTTTAAATTTTTTTTTAAAAAAAACCCCCTTTTTTTTTTTTAAAAAAATTTTTCTCTTTTTTTGGGGGTTGGTTTTGGGGAATTTCCCCCCCAAAAATTTTTTTTTTTAAAAAAATTTTGGCCCTTTTTTCCCTTTTTTTTTTCCCCCTGGGGAAGAAAACCCCCCCCCCCAAAAAAAAAATTTTTTCTTTGGGGGGAAAATTTTTTTTTTTTTTTTCAAGTGGCCAGTTTTTTTTTTTTTTTAAAAAAAAAAACCACTCCAGTTTTTTTTGGGAAAAAAAATTTTTTAAAAAAATTCCCCCCAAAAAATCAAAAATTTTTGGGGGGTTTTAAAAAAATTCCCCCCCCAAACCCAAAAACCCCCTGTTTTTTAAGGTTTTTTCCCAAAAAAAACCTTTTTTTAAATTTGGGAAAAAAATTTTTTAAAAATTAAAAAAAAGGGAAATTTTTTTTAAAATGGTTTTAAATAAGAACTTTAAAAAGGCCCCCCTTTTTTTAAACCCCCAAAGGGGGTTTATTTTTTTCCTTTTAAAATTTTTCCCCTTTGGGGCCCCCCCCCGGGAAGGAAAAACTGCCTTGCGTGTGGGCCAAAAAAAAGGGGCCCCAAAAGGGGTAATGGGGAAAAAAATTTAAAACCCCAAAATTTTTTTTTGCCCCGGTTTCCCCCAAAAAGGGCCTTTTGGGGGCCCCAAAAAATTAATTCCCCCCCCCCTCCCCCCCAAAAAAAACCCCCCCGCATTGGGGGTTTTCCCCCGGGTTTGGGGCCAAAACCCCCGGGGAAGGGCCTGTGGAAAAAAAAAGGAAAAAAAACCCCTTTGGGGCCCCTTTTTGGGGAAAGTTTTTTTTTTTAGTTTAAAGGGGCCCCTTTCCCCTTTTTGGGCCCCCAAAGGCATTTTGGACCTTTTGGCCAAGGGCCCCTTGGGAACAGAAAAAAAACACCCCTTTTTTCCCCTTTTCCCCCCTTTTAAAAAAAAAATTTTTTTTCCCCCCCCTTTAAAAAGGGGTTTTCCCCCAAGGTAAAATGGGGCCAGGGCCCCAAAGGGCCCGGGGGGTAATTGGGATTTTTAAAATTTTTGGGGGACAGGCCAAATGGGACCTTGAGCCCCAAGGGGGCCCCCTGAAAAAGGTTTTTTAGACCCCTTGGGCCCCTTTTTTTTGTAAAGGCCCCCAAAAAAAAAAGGATGAAAAATCCCCCCCAAAAACTTTTTTTGGGTTGGGGAAAAAAAAAATTTAAAATTTTCCCAAAAACATTTTTTTTCCGGTTTTTTTTCCCCAAAATGTTCTTTTTTTTTCCCCCCCTTTTTTTCCCCTTCCCCCCTTTTTTTTAAAAAAAATTGGGGTACCCAAGGGGCCCCCCCCCCCCCCCCCAAACCCCAGGGGGCAGTAAATTTAAAAAATTTTAAACAGGGGGGGAAAAAAGAGAGGGAGGTTTTTTCCCCCCCCTCAGAGTTCCCCCCTCCCCCCGGGGAGGGGGGAGGGGGGGTGGAAAAAAGGAGGGGTTTTTTTTTTGGGGGTGAAAAAAAAAAAGGGAAAAAAAAGGGAAAAAAAAGGGGAGGGAAAAAGGGGGGGTTTTTGGGGGTGGGGCATGCCCGGGGGGGGGGGGGGCCCCCAAAAATTTCCCCCGGGAAGGGGGAAAAAAAAGGGTTTTCCCCCCTCCTTCCCCCTTTAAACATTTCAGGGCGGAGCCTTTTTTGTGGGGAAAAATTTTGGGGAAAAAAAAACCCTTTTTTTAAATTTTTGGGCCCCCGGGTTTTTTTTTGCCCCCCGGGGGGTTTCCCCCCCAAAAAATTTTTTTTTAAAAAAAAGGGGCCCCCCTTTTGGGCCCCCCCTTTTTTTTGGGGTTTTTATTTAACTCAAAATTAAATTTTAAAAAAGGGGGGTTTCGTGGGGCCCCCTTTTCCCCCTTTTAAGGGCCGGGGGAAAACTGTTTTAGTTTGGCTGTTAGAAAGTTCAGTCCAATGAATGCCAGAGTTTGAGGGAAGACCTGATTTTTTTTGTTTGCCTTTGGCCCCAGAAAAAAAGTGAATTCTACAAGGTAGTTCAGTAAAGGGAGATTAAATCTCTCAGTTTCCTCGTTCTCGTGTGTTCCCAACCAGAGGGGCCAAGTCAAGAGGCTGGTCTGTGTGGGCTTGCGAGGGGCCCCAGCTGTGCTGGGCATCTGGAAGACCCACACCGGCCTACCACTTTCCTCCAGGGAAGATTTCAGGACAGTGTACGGGGGGGGACAAAGTCTAGCCTCGCTCCTGAAACGTCAGGCTAGGGCCCAGCATTCCTTTTCCTTCCCTGAAGGCGCTGTGGCGCGGGGGGGCGGCCTTCCTTTCACCTTATGGCCCAGCAGTTTTTGTTTGAAAGGGCTATTTTAAGGATAGCCAGAAAACAAATTATATCTGAGAGTGTTTAAATAATCTGTCAAAAGGGGGGAAAAAAAAGTCTGTTTCATTTGGATTTCATTCGTGTGAAGTTTTAGTTGGAAGCCCCATGCTGAGTTATATTCATATCTGAGCCTCAATTTTCTCATCCAATAAATGTGGAGTGATGGGACAAAATTAAGCTCACGGTTGTTGCTGGTTCCAAGAGGAGGGTGTGGTTAGGGGACTACCAAGGGATTAAGCTTGGCAAAGCGTACAAAGAAGTCAATAAATGGTGTGCTGGTATACATTCATTAAAAATCACTCTCTAAAAAAGCAGGACAAATGTGTTCCAGGGATGTGGACTTTTAAAGGCCATAAAATGAACCCCACTAAAATAAAAAAACAACCCAACCACCACCACCACCACCTTAGAAGAAATAGGGTGGCGGACCTAAATTTCTACTGCCAGGACTTGGAAAGATTGGTTATTTTAAAATATAGTAGTATTTTTCTTTGTTTCCATGTGTGTTCCCAGATTAAGTTATGTATCTCTCCCCTTGCGTTAAGTTTTACTGTTTCATCAGGGAGCTGCAGATATTTTGGCTGCTGATGGACTATTCTTCTTGGGAAGCTGGTCTTTTGAGAGGTAGCCCGTAAACTTGGTCTTTCTGCGCAGTAACCAGCTGAAAAACACGGGGTTTTGACTGGAGAAACGGACCAAGTAAAAACGACTTGGGTGGAGAAAAAGAAAGCTTTCTCTACCTCTTCTCGCGTAAATCTGTGTTGAGCACCAATTTTAAGGTGTTAAATGGGCTAAGGGAAAGCCGCGAGATTTGATGTGTTAAAAATCCGTGATGAACTATTATTATTTATTTTGAGCAGTAGTCAAGCATTTGCCGGCTATAAGTTGCCATTACTACCCTTTTTCTACTGCCCCCTCGAAGTCCCCTGAGGGGGAGGGGTACATCACTTGACATTAAGCCCCCCCCGGCCTGCGGGATTTACCCCAGGGCCCCAGGGACAGGCCGGTCTCCGGAGGACGAGACCATTTAAACCCACAGAGGCAAAACTGTCTCCGTAGGTTCCCCGGGAAAAGTCAAGTTATAGTCACTTAAAATGGTAAAAGGGGCTCCTCTTATCTTGTTTAAAGAAAAAAAGGGGTTTTGATATGACTTTCCTGTGGTGGTATTTTACTCGTTTAAAGGGGGGTGTGGGGGGTTGCATTTTGTGGGCACACACCCAGGGGAGGAAGGCAGTACAGGGCTAATAAAGATTTGACATTTCACCTGAGAATGCTTCTTAACTTAAAGAATTTTATTTTTACAAAAAACCAAAGCAACAGGAAAAATCTTCCCTTCCATTTTGGAGGTTATGTGCCAGTCAGAAAGAGGGGGCCCAAGGGATGTTCAAGTCCCACTTGACTCTGAGGGATGTTTGGCTGTATTAGGGGTTTTCTTTCTTTGGGCCAAGGGGTGTGGAGGGTGGGGGGATAATCCCTGACCATGATTTTAACTGAACCAACCAACCGGCTCTTGGCTCTAACTTGCAAGTGTGAGTTGCATAACAAAGTGAAGTTTACCCAAGGGAGCAGTTTACCGGCCTTACTGTGCAGAGGATAGTTATTGTGTGTATGTGGGCCCAAGTATTTTTAACAGGGGGGAAAACCCCCCACTTGTGGTCTAGTTGCGTAGCTTGAAGGAGCATTACTTGGGAAAATTCAGGCACCACTTAGACTGCTAATTTCTGAACTTCTGCCCAACAAAACTAGCTGTGAGATATGAGCAGGGCCACAATCAACCTCTGTCCATTTGGACCTAGAAAGGAGGGTGTAGGGCCAAAGTTCTGTTGTGGCCGGAAGAACCCAGAGGGGCCTGCCTCCCTGCTTTCTTGAGGTTTGCTCTGTTTCTGGTTCATCCCCCCCGTGGGCGCCCAAGAGGACTCAGGGGGCCCACAGCTCCTTTCTTGTTTAAATAGGGCATCCACCTACCCAAGGAATGAGGTTTTCCCTATTCCAGAATTCATTCCTGTGTGGCAGGGCACCGATATTTGTGGCAAATCCCACTGTGTGTGGGGAATGGGTTACAACCAGGCCAAGAGTTTTGTTTGAAACAAAGATTCTCTGGTAAACTTCAGTGGCGTGCAGTTAGTGAAAAATTAATAGACTTATGAGGAGCAGCTGACATTTACTGAGCACTTTACTGTGAGGGCCCAAGACGTTACTATTCTATAATAAACTTCAAATGCGCTTGAACTGATTTAGGGCTCCTCACCAGATGTTGTTTATGAATTAAGATACAGGCATTTATCTGGTTGTTTGAAAGTAGAGGCGATTTTTTTACTTGAGGGGACCAGAGGAGGAGGGGAGTAACTTGGCATGAGCAAACCACTGGATGGGACTAATCAGGGTTCTGAATACAGGGCAGGGGACCTGAACTGCCCCCAAGGTATGTTCCCAGACAAGGTCCCTGGGGAGAAGCGGTCCCTGCGCTGCTGCACCCTTACACCCGTTCCCCTGCCCTGGCTTTGCCCCAGCAGGACAGGACTTTCCCCGTGGTTTAGGGTGGGAGAGGGAAGAGATTGAGCTGCCTTCTCATAGTGGGTCGTTTTGCATCTGGAGGGGCAATTTCAAGGCTTTTGGGACACCCCCGCTTGGTGGTTCCTATTTGCAACCTTTGAGGAAAAAAGTCACCATTTTTTTAGCCTAGAAGGCCTCTTTTTGAGGCCCAAGGTTCCAACCTTTCCACTGGCTCATGGCACACTGGGGATGCTTTCAAAAGAGGGCCCTGCAACAACAAGGCAGTCTGTGGGACATAAGTGCCCAGATTTAACAGTCCGGGAGGGAAGAGGCTGAGGGCTTCTTGGCTGGGGGGGACGCCCCAGGGGGGGGGCCGGGGGCGGTGGTACGCTAACGCTCCCTGACGGCTTTCCATTAGCAGGCTTGCCACGATGTGGGAATGAGAACCAGTTCACATTTCGGTTAAGGTACTGACTTTACCACTTTGCTTTTAAAAAAAGTTTTACCATCAAAAAACTGGGACCCTGGGCACACGTTTCTTGTAAAGAATTTTCTTGTTCCTTAGAAAGGTCGGCCACAAGTGGACCCAGAAGGTTTAAAGCCACCGTCCACCTCCCCGTGCGCACAACTCACGGAAGTTGGCGACGTCCTCGGTTCCACCAGGGTGTGGCCCTTGTCCACTTGGGCCCAGGGGTTGTGGGCCAGGTCGTTTTGACTCCTCCCGCGGGTTAGTTGACGCCTGTTTTCATCTGGTGAGCCCCAGCACCTTGTTTCTGGGCTTACCTCCTGCCGACACTCAGTGTAGCTGATTTTTTGTTCATTTGCTGGAGTTTGTGGATAAATGGCATTTTGTTTACTTTGTATTTCCTTATTTCTAATTGTGGGTAAAACCATCTTTTTTGCTACGATGACTTGGCCTGTATACCCCATGTCCTTCTTTTGGTGTTCCTTCCCCAGATGATTATCATTCTCCCATTTTCTAATGGGGGTGGTTCTGTTTTTTCTTGGCCCCCAATAGTAGGAAAGTTTTTTTAATATTCCGGGATCTTGGAATCCTTGTTGGAGTGTGTAATTCTGGTTTCCCCTCCCAGGCCACAAGGCCTGTCTTTTCCCTGCTTGCTTATGGTTGCCATTTTTGTCATGTAGGAAAAAATGTCTTCCACTTTCATGCAGGTGAGTTTTATATAAGGTTTAGCTTCTTTTGTATCTTAATTCTGTAAAATCTTTCCTGTTGCTGATGTTGTAAAAAGGCAAATCTCCTACGTTTCCTTATAGCCAGGGTGTTGTTGGTTTTGCTTTTTCGCATTCAGGGGGCCTGGAATGCCTTCCTGTGGGGATGGGACTAATTTTATTTTTTTCACCCTCGGGGAGCTTCCTCCTTCTGTCCCCAGAAAAACACCCTTTTCCCCAGCCGAGGCTGCCTCTCAGGCAACGCTCTGCCAGGTCTAACACGTTCTGCTTCGTCTGTCTGGTCCCACCAGTGTTTTGGATAAAAATTCTTAACTGTGTCATTTACCCATGGCCATTAGTAAGGTCTGGTAGGGGAGAAGGGCCCGGTCCCTCAACTGCTTCTTTGCCAGCATTGTCTGGGGACCGGCTTAGTGGCCTTTATCCCTTCCCATATGGTTCTAAGGAATTGTGCATTTATTCAGCTCACCGTTAAAAAAAACAATTCTTATTTTTTTAAAAATCAGAAATTTTAATGGATATTTTTATTGGGAATTTCATTTGACTATTGTAGACTTTGGAGGCGGTATTATGGAGGGTTGTTTTAGGGTTTTTGACAGGATTATTTTAGAATCTCATTTCTAGGGGAATTTTCATTCCCTGTGGTGGACTCGGAGGGATCCATTGAAAACTAAACAAGGAACTTAACTTACTTGGGTCAAGCTGTGTGGGAACACCAAAATAGTCAAAATTGAAGGGGGCTGGGTTTTGGAGTCTGGGAAAAGGGAGGGGATAAAAAAAAAAAGCCCCCCCCCCTTTTATCATAGGGGGCCCTGGGGTTAAGGATCGAGGGGGGGAAAGGGGCAGGCCTTGGGGGGCCCCCTAAAAATTTTAAAAAGTTTTTCAGAAAGATTAAGTGTGGGGCTTTTTTTTTTGGCCCCCGGTCTCGTAGCTTAAAAGGCCTTATTTTTCTATGGGCCCGTTTGGTTTGTCTGAAAAAAAATGGGGGGGGGTCAGCCTATTTTTCCCCGGGGGCCGATTTTTGTTTCCCCAAAATCAAAGTGCCAGGGAACCCATATCGTAAAAGGGGGGTGCGGTTTTAAATAGCCTTTTCTGGGGAGGGGGAATTTTCCCCCAGTTCTAAGAACAAATACAGAGATGTTCTTTGTAACCCTTTTCATTTTAAAAACATGCGTTCTTTTTTAGTGGGGGTTTTTTTCAAGCTTTTTCTTGGAAAATAGGCGCGTTCAGGCCCCCCAGTTACTGTGCTTTTTAAGAAAAGACCATTAGTTTAAGCTGTCAAACCCCTGGGGAAATTGAAAAAAAAATGAAGGCTCTTTCTTTTTGGGGGGTTTGGGGCTCAGGGGGTTTTTGTTTGGGGCCGTACAATTTTCCCCCCACCCATTTCAGGGGGGGAAAAGGGTGTAGCTTTCTTTTCCCTTTGAAATTTAAAAATTGAAGGGGCAAGTTTTATTTTTTAAAAATAAATTTTTTTTATTTTTATAAAAACCCTTTTGAAAAAAGGTTTTTACATGTTTAAATTTATTATTTTGGGCCCCAATAAAGAAAAAATAAAATTTTGGTTTCCAAAAAGGGGGAAAAGAGGGGGGGCAAGGGAAAAAATTTTGTGATTATGTAAATAGAGGGTGAAAAAAAAAATTAAAAAGGGGGGAAAAAAATATGGGCCAGGGTAGGGTTTGGGGTTTAAAAAGAATTAGAAAAAATGTGGTTTTAAATTTTTTTTGTTTTTTTAAGAAATTTGGGGGGGGGGTGGGGATATTTTTTTTTTTCTTTTTGCTGGAAAAACAGGTTTTTGGGGATGCCCCTTTTTTATTCATAAATTGGGAAAAAAAAATAAAAAAAATCTTTTACTGTGTATTAAAAAATTTCTTTTTATTATAAAATAAAAAGGGAAAGGAAATTTTTTGATAAAAACCCCTTTTAAAAGTTTAAAGGGGCTGATGTATTTTTAAACCAGAAAAAGCTGAGAGTCATTTTTAAAAAATCTTTTTTCATTAACCCCATCTGTTTGTGTTTAAGGAAAAAATATGGAAAAAAATTTAAATTTTGTGCTTCTGTCCCTTTCCCGGGGCTCAGTGCCGGCCCCCCTAAAATCCCCTTTTTTTTTTTCCCTTTTTAAAATGTTTTGGCCCCTTTTAATTTGTTTTAAAATAAAAAACCCCTTTCTAAAAACCCCTAGTAGGTTTTTTTAGTTGGGGAGGGCCAATTTTTTCCAAGGATTCTGGGGAGTTTAAAAAAAAAAAAAACAGGGGGTTTTGTTAGTATTTATACTTAAATGGGCAAAATTTTTTCCCTTTTTAAAAAAAAAAAAATTTGATTAAAAAAATAATTTGGAACCCCCCAGTTAAACTACCTTTTTCTCGGGGAAACAATATTAAATTTTATATTTCCCCACATTATCCCAAAAGTCATGGGATTTTTTTTAATGGATTTTTAGTCTTCCTTTTTTTTTCTTTTTTTAATTAAAAACTGGGAAAGAAGGAAAAAAATGATTTTGGGTATTAAGATTGTACAAATTTCTATTTTAACATTCCCCGTTAAGGGGTTTTATGTTACATTTAAAAAAAAAAAAATTTCTTTTTTTTAGGTAATTTTTTTTAAAATTTTTTTAAATTTCCCCTTGACTGTTTTTGGGGTTTTAGGGGAAAGGGGGGGGAAAAATTTTTTCACTCATTTACTAATTTCTCCTTACTATTGAAAACCCGAAAAAGAAATGTTCAGGGTTTGTTCACATACTGTGGCTTAAACCTTTTAGGGGCTTTTAATTTTTTTTAAAGAGGGGGCCCCTTTAAAAAAAAAATCATTTTTGTCTTTTTGCCCCTTTAAATTAGAAAAAAATTTTAGGGGCTTACTTTTAAAATGATGAAAAAAAAAAGTTTTCTATCGTTTAAAAAAAAATTTTAAAAAAAATGGGATGGGTTTTAAAAGTTTAAAAAAAACCCCCGCCCCGGGCCATTTATGTTTTTGCTTGGGGGGGTTTTTGCTTTATTTGGGTCATTCCCCCTTTCTTTCCTCTTTACCTGTACCCGCCGGTTTTTGATTGGTTTTTTTCCCTATTTAAAAAGTGTATCTTTAGGGGCCCCTTGGGAAAACACTTTTGGGGTTTTTGGGCAGAAGAGGAAATTTTTTCCCATCCCAAGGGGGCCCCTTTAATTTTAGTGGGGAAGGAAAAAAATCTGTTTTGTGTTTTTTTAGGCTTTTTTGGTGAAAAAAGGAAAACCCCGTTAAAGTGCAAAAAGGAAAAGTAGGGATGGGAAAAAATTTTTGGATTTAAAAATGTTCTAACTTTTGATCTTTAAAAAAGAAAAGGTTTCCCCCCAAGGGTTTAAAAAAAAAATTTTTTTTAAGTTTTTAAAAA